>SKCR01004892.1:0-91076 GCA_019454045.1 Zanthoxylum bungeanum | reverse complement strand
ACCGGCAACCTTACCCCTGGTAGTCTCGACATTATTGCTTCCTTAAATTCGATCATCTCCTTCCTGATTGAAGTGGCAATCTGTTGGGTTGGATCGATGAGAGAGACCGGTTCTTGCAAGATTGGCTGTTGATTGTTGTTTGGACCTTCTGTCATAAGCGGGATTGTTGGGTTGTCTGGTCGTCTGGATTGCTTGTTTGGCTCAGAGTATTAGTATGCGGAGGATTGGATGACATCAGCTCCATCTTTCTCTGTAGATTGTCATTGGCACTCCGCATCGTTTGATTTTCTTCTTCTAGGGCTTGCAACCGTTCTTGGAGCATGGCAAGCTGTGCCATCATGGGATTTGGTTTTGCTCATTGCTTGAGGCCATTTGCTGCGTTGCTATGTCTTACTTTTACGAAATTCGCTTGGTAGGCCCCACGGTGGGCGCCAAATTGTAGATCCTGATTTCGGTCGAGGTCCACAATTGAGAATGTGTAGGGGGGCACAAGCGAACCTGCAAAATAAGAATAGAGCAAAAGAGATTTACTGCCCACCGGTGTGATGGAAACCGTAGGCTCTCCGACGCTCAAGTTAGCCAAAGAATGAGAGAATTTAAGTAGAAAGGGTTCAGGTGTTAGGATACCTAAACCACTGATCGATTGCCGTGAGGGCGGACTATTGGATATTATCTGATGTTAGGAGTTCTGTTATCCCCTTTTTATTCTTTGCCTTGCTCTTTTATAGGATTCCTCTTCTGCCCGTTGGAAACCCTTTCGTCGTCTCATAATTTCAGGTCCTTTAGATCTCATAACCGTTGATTTCATGATGACGGTCATGAATTCGGATCCATTCCTGATCTTTGTAACTGGTGTCCGTTTTTCTGTCTTTAATGAATTTGGGCTCATGAGGCGGCCCATGGATCTTCTTCTGGGCTCCAGGTCTTGCAGCTGGCTTTGGTGGTAAAAGTCGATTTTACCCCTGGCCCAAATTTGGCCCGTACACTTCGTGTTAGACATTATGTCCCATAGCGTCATGTTTGTAAATGATATGTATTATTGTACAAAATTATACTATGTGATAATGAAATTGCCTTTTGCCGTTTTGTAATATTATTTACTTTGATATATAAATGGCGAAAGTCCATATGATTAATACCGGATTGAGATGATATGAGACAGTATCAAATCCATAAAGGTTTAATCATTAAATATCCCTAGTCGGAGTATTATCGAGATCGGACATCGATAATGCGGAATAGACTAGTATTGCGCTTGTGCACGTTGTGAGGGCACAACGACATAGTTCTCATATATTTAAGTATTGGATACTTATGCAAGTGCGATAGGAGGTTGTGTTTTTACCGATGGTACGGAAAACAGCTTCGCTCTGGATAGACCCCGCGGAATCCCATTGGTATTATGTCTGCGTGTCTATGGGAGGCCGCATCAGGGTAGGTGTATATGGTCTTAACCTGAGACTTACATCGCTAGTACTTGCGACAATCGGTAAACTTTGGTTTTGGTGGTTGGGGACCTTAACCGGTTCTGTGTACACCTCTTCTGGGTTTATCGAGAATCGTAGTGTACTGGATGTGATGTCGAGATGGGAGTATCACTTCAGACATATGGAGGTGATGATCACGCAGGACACAGAACTAGTACTCTATAAAAGGTTGCAACCGTCGGGATAATATGACCAGGTCAGGATTGTCCGATTTAAAGAGACTAGTTGCTTGATGTCCGATATATGTTTCGTACGGGGCAGACACATTTCCAGCCCCAGGCCTAACATGTGATCGTCCGATACTGGATCGATGTACGCAATACTACGATATACTACGCTTGATATAGATCTTATATTCCTATAAGAATATTTCTGGAGAATTGGGTAGGCATGGCGCTTTGCTAGAAGCCAACCTTGTCTTGTGAATCGGTAAAAACGTAGTACGAGGTACGTACGTGTTCGAATAATCTGACGGCCGTATTTACTGCCAACATATCCAGAGATCTCTTGGGTCGCTTCCCGAAGATTCACCAATGACGTATGATTCAAACTCGATTAATCTTGGATTAATTACGGAGAGACTTTATCTTGGATAAAGTACTATACATAGAGAGAGAACGATTAATTTGGAATTAATCGTAAAATTATTATATTCGATATAATAATCGAAATTCGATTTCGACGCGAAATTAAAATTAGATTTTAATTCGGGCAAACGAGTTAATTTAGAATTAATTCGTTAGCGACGTAAATAATAATTTCGCTAGGCGCAATTATTTATTAAATTCGATTTAATTAACGTCGCGACATAAGTTCGGTATTTCGGAAATATCGAACCGAACGCGTGAGTGCACGTGGGCCCACTTTCATTTGGAAACGTGTGGGGCCCACATGACACATGTCATTTTATGCATTATTTAATTGTTAATACATTGCATGGTGATAGTGTACAATACACTCAATGGTTTTGCATGGAGTTTGAGTGTTTGACACTCTAAGCCATTGCATGATTTGTGTTAAGTTTATTATTAATTTAATAATATTATGGCATAAATATAAATTGATTTTTTGTAACAAAAATCATAGAACTCTCCTCTCTCTCACATTGCCGAAACTACATGCAGTTTTGGGGTCTCCATTTCTTCAATTTTTGTGGCAAGATTTGAAGAAGTTGTGCATTCAAAATCACAACAAAGGCTAGCACCTTCAAGGGATCATACATAGGTGATATGGGAAACTAATCCTTGAGCTTGGAAGGATCAAACTCGACTTGGAGTCCCTCTTTTCTTCTTGGCCGAGAGCTTCACTGCACAAGAGGAGGAATTTCGCATCATCTTAGCATCCATCTTCAAGTATTGTGAGTATGATTCCGCCATACTTCAATTAATTCATTCATGTATTTATGTATTTTGCTTGTTCTTATTGATCTTGGGGCTTGGTTATTATTTTCCAACACTTCGATCGTATAATACGGAAAACAAAGAACAACCTAAAAATAATGCAAATTCCAAACGCAAAATAAATGACTAATCATGCTTGAAAATGAACAACTAAATAGGCTTAATCATGTTTGAATACCATCTCATGAACTCATCAAACAGATAAACGCAGGGATACAAGTAATATAATTGATTACATGATATAAGAGAAATCACCTAAGAAATAATTATGCATGACATGTGATGAAAATGACTCAGTTCAGTGTATGTGCATTCGTGTAGCGTTTGTAAACGCGTTCGAACGATAAACAGAAGGTTCGCGTTCGTATAGCGTTTGAGAACGCGTTCGAACGGGACCGGACCTGATGCATGAATAAAACAAAGGAAGTACGTGCGCGTTCGCGTAGCATTAGTAAACACGTTCGAATGGTAAATAGAAGGTTCGCGTTCGTATAGCGTTCGTAAACGAGTTCGAACGACCTGAGACAGAAAACACGCGTTCGTGCGGCGTTCTAAAACGCGTTCGAACAGGGTTTACAAGCAGTGACCTCAAAAAGGGCAGTAAACAACATGATGCATACGTAAACGGATGAATAGATGACACATAATAAATAATAACGGGCTACAAGGCGCGGCCAAAGCATCGTGGAAAAGGATTTTAACCCCTCGACATAGAGGACCTTTAATCCAACTTACTAAGCTCATGCGCTAATAACATAATGCACATAAAAACAAAGACAACAATATCAGACTTTGTATACCCGATTGAACACATCTTACATTCAACCGAATATACGTCATCCGGTGCGGCGAAGCATCGTGGTAAAGGATTTTAACCCCTCGAAACGGTGGACCTTTAATCCAACTTACTAAGCCCATGCGCTAATGACATAATGCATATAAAAAATAAAGACAACGATATCGGACTTTTTATACCGGATTGAACACATCTTACATTCAACCGAATATACGTCATCCGGCGCGGCAAAGCATCGTGGTAAAGGATTTTAACTCCTCGAAACGGAGGACCTTTAATCCAACTTACTAAGCCCATACGCTTTATCTCATAATGGATATAAAAAATAAAGACAACGATATCAGACTTTGTATACCCGATTGAACACATCTTACATTCAACCGAATATACGTCATCCGGCGCCGCAAAGCATCGTGGTAAAAGATTTTAACCCCTCGAAATGGAGGACCTTTAATCCAACTTACTAAGCCCATGTGCTTTATCTCATCATTACACAAACAAATAACATACAGAATTTAAATAATGGATACTAAACGAATCAAACAACATAAAACAAAATATGCGCCGTTTGCTCAAGTGGTACGTGTAGTTGTATCCCAAGTACAGACCGCACTACCGTCCATTCGGATTCGGCTACGGAATTTATGTCTGGGTTTCCATCCTATATACCACAAGAAGTGACACATTTTCCATTTTATTCAAAGCCACAACATGCATCCATGAACGACTCTCATACGAAATAAATAACTAAGACGATTAAAAGATGAATAAAATAAATACGAAGAGTGCCCTCAGGTCTAACCTTTTATGTCGACTCTCAGAAGTACCGTACGCGGTCGTCGGAAGGGTGGATGCTCCGCAACTCCTCCGGTTTACTGGTTCAAGGATTCCCTTTTACTGCTTCGCTGTTCGGGCTGCTATTTTCCCTCCGTTTCGCTGCTGTTTTGCTGATGTTTTGCTGTTGTTTTGCTGTTGTATTTCGGTCACTGTTTTTGGTGTTTTTAGGCTACTGTTTTGGATGTTTTTTTAAGGGATTTAAGTGCAGTTTTTTAGTTACTGTTTTAGGTGATTTGGGGGCTGCTTTAAGGTGTTTAGGCTACTGTATGGGGGTGTGATTTTCGGTTAATGTAAGGGTTATTCCAAGGGTGATTTTCGGTTAATGTAAGGGTTGTTTAGGGTGATCAGTTTCGGTGATGTAGAGGAAGGAGGGGAAGAGAAATTTCTTGCTTCTTGTTATTGTCTTAGGCGTGAATTGAGAGCTCTTTTTTTGCTTTATATGCGTGAAAAAAATATGGAGTGTTCAAGGGTTGGAATAGCTTTGTTTTTATAGGCAAAGGGGATGGGTGAATCCTTGCTTGACAAGGAAGGGATTTGTGTATTAAAGGGGGATTTGATTTATTGTTAAACAAGGAAAATCAAATATTGATTGGGGGACAAAAATTTGGTTTGTTAGGAAGTTAATATATTTAATTTGTTTTGATTAGGCATATAATTTGTTTAGTTAGGAATATAATAATCTTGATTGATTTTAATTAGGCATGACTTTATTTAATTTGGTATATGATTTTTATGATTTTATTTAATTTTGGTATATGATTATTAGATTTTATTTAATTCCCCATTTGTTAAATATGCATTTTATTAATTTGGATGTGTTTTATGGGCTTTGGGCTAATTGGGCTTGGGTGTGAGGCTAGCAGCAAAACCAGAAATACCGACACCGTTCAAACGCCTATTCGAACGCTACACGAACGCCCGTAATCTGCTTGGCGTTCGAATGTGGTCATGAACGCAGCACGAACGAAAACAGTGAACTTGTGAAATGAATCTGATGACATGCTTATTCTGAATTTCCCCTTCCGACGTCTGTTTCCCGCGACTTCCGTGACTTAAAAGGTAGTGTCTCCAAATGAGACTCATCATAGGGATTTATATGCAAAAATGCAGTGCCTACACCAAGTAAAGGTGTTTTAGGCACTTTGCCCAATAAACTGGATGCGTAGACATTATTTGATTGATATCAAATCTGTCCTAGTACCCACTCTTCGAAAGTGTGGATATACGAGTCATGTTTAATTGTGTCCCAGACAATAATGCCACATATAAGTCTCAACTGATTTACTCAGTTTAAGCTATTCGTTCGTCATAACATATGTTTGAGATTTATTTATATTCAAAATATAAATACTGTTTTTCACATCTAATGTATTTATCTCAATATCATCTTTATAAAATGAAACACTTTAGTGTTCTAGAATATAAAGGTATACCCACAACGAGTTAAACCCTGATATAGAGATAATGTATCTAGTCAAACTAGTTACATTGTAACAGTTTCCTAATTTAAGTACATACCCAAAGGGTAGTTCCTAAACTTATGTATCTACGGTTAAAACAGCGACTCTTGTCCCATTTTCAATTCGTAGATTATCTCATCTGAAGTCAGTATCCTGCTAATCAACAGATTCTGCACATCAGTACATATTTATGTACCACATCCAGAATCTAAAATCCAATTTTAATACTAGTAGCGAACATGTTTATAACAAACATATTTGAAGTCGGAGCCTTGCTCGTCTTCAATACCTTCAAGTCTGCCTTGTCCATACGGCAGTCATGCTTCAGTGACCCCGTTTGCCACAGTTTAGGTAGACATTTTGGGATATGTCATTTGTCTTCCCAGAAGATTATAATGACTTTGCCTTTGCCCCTTTTCCACACCCCAGAAGCCTTTGGCCAAGCCTTGGCCTTCTAGAATGTTGAAGTAAGACGCGCCTTGCGCTTCTTGCCTTATTGCAAACTTTGGCTTTGTCTCCTTGAGAATATCCATTAACTCTCCAAGAGTTTATTATTGCAATTAAGTACTTCTAAGATCTAAGAATAGATCTACGGAGATCTTTCAATTTCATTATCATACTATAATGATCTAATCCTTAGTTCTGATTAAGAAATTAATGAGTTTATTTGGCAAGCTTAATGGATTAAGCACTAAAGTTATCATCACATGTATCTTCCAAAGATCATGCTCTACTATTTGCTCAACTATGGGCTTAGGCCCAAGATGTTATTTTATCAAATAAAGTAACTTCTTAGTTTTCAGGACTATCCTGATTCATTATTCCCAATTTGAAAATTAAAGTCGTTTAAATACATTTTTCACCCAGGATTATGTTTTAAACACTAATCTTTCAATTATCTTGATTCTAATAGTCCAACTATCAAATCAACGATTTTAGGTACTATTGATTATAATGATTACTATAGTCCAACTATATAATCAACTATAATTTAATAAGTTAAATTCAATTATATTGATTACTATAATCCAATTATAAAATCAACTATTAATTGAAATAGTTAATTCAAATATATTGATTACTATAATCCAATTATATAATCAACTATAAATGAAATAGTTTGAATATAGTCCAACTGTTTAATTTAAAACAACATTAAATATTAGTCCAACTAATATATTAATTTATTTGATGAAAAATTAAATGAGCGCGTATGGCAAGTAACTAAACGAATATTGCAAATTTAATACTTGCCTCCCACTATTTTTCGGTGAGCCTCTAACCCTCTCTGGAGTACTCGGGAAACCTTGTTTCCTAGTAGGCTAGGATCCCGTTACATAACACACAATATTGACTTTGACCAACAAATTGTATGATAATTAACTAGGTAGATCTCTAAGATCAATTGGATCTCATCCAATTCCTAGATCCAGTAGGTGGACATCCAAGTCCGAAACATATATCTTATATATACCAATATATCCAATATATTGCCTAACCTTTTTCCTCTGAATCAACTAAGTATTGGCTTTGGCACAACAAACTTAGTGATCCCAGTTAAGCGGAACCCATTGACCTTGGAAAGCTTCGTAATCAATGTCGTTGGACAAGAAGCGATCTTGACTTTGGCCAAAAAATCACAACTTGGACAAGACACCGATATGGAACAAAGCTCTCATGATTCAAACACATCTGCGACGGACAAAGGCCTTGACTTTGGCCAACAAACCAATGTCAGTCTTGGATCTTGAGTAAGAATCACTCAATGGAAGGAAAAATGCTTAATATGTTTTGAGGGTTTTTCGCGTGTAATTGGCAACCAATTAATTATCTTTGTTAAGGTCTCATCATCATACACCCTTAAACATGCATTCTAAACACATAATAAGGCGCGTAAATAAATAAAATAATAATGATATGCGGATGGATACTTAACACATTGTTCCTATAACAAATCTCTCTATTTCCTCTCTCCCGCTAGCACAAGTATTACTTCTACCCAATTACATAACACTTCTAAAGAAACCTCATTTACATTGGGGGGAATAGGTGAGAAGAGAAATACAAAGAGTAAGGAGGTAATAGGCTGGACACGCAGGTCCAATTTAATAAATTCTAAATTTATTACAACAATTTCCAAATTTTCCCCACCCATCTAATATCCATCTGATATACATTATTCATACATCGCAACCATGTATTCACACAAGCATGTTATCAATCAATCTAATCCAATTAATTAATCTGAATATTAATGACCATCCAATGTTCAAACAACGATTTGATTTTGAGCGAGTCAAACTTGTTTTTGCGAATAAGTACTCAAAGTACGAATTCTTGAATTAAATTAAACTACAACATTAAATCCAATTTAATTTGTATTTAATACTAATTCATTTATTTAATTCCAAATTAAATATTACACTTTATTAACGAACCTTTACGACTTAGATTCTAAATCTAACCGTTACGGGTCTCAAAGTCCGATTAACATCCAATGTTAATTTAATTAAAGTCCAATGGGCTTTTAATTAATTTCTTAAGGCATGGACTTTTGGTCAACATGGGTCAAACCCAAATACCAAAGCCCATTTAAGGAATCACCCTTATTTGCCAAGAAACCAATTTAGGCCCATTAGGCCCAATTAAAATTAAAGGTCCATTTAATTCATAATTGGACTTTATGGATATGGTTTTGGGCCCAATTGGATCCAACCAATTTAGCCTAAACCTATCTTGGTACAACCAAGCCCAATAAGCCCAATTACAGCTTTTAAGGCCCAATTCCAAAATAAGTCCAATTAATTAAATTACCAAATTCCAAATTTCATAACTTAATTAACCTAAAGTGTATGCCATAATTAATTACCCAAATTAACATTTCCAAAACACAAATTTGCTCAATTAATTATGCTCATTAACATCAAAACATGTCCAACACATTTTAATCAAAAATCAATCATTTACCATGCTAACATGTCTCGGCAATTTGGGGTTTTTCATGTCCAATTCGGTTTCAATCCAATTAAATCCACAATCAACATTCCCCAAGTCTTTCAAACTCATCCAATGAATCAAAAAACAAAAAATCACCATGACTATTATGGTTCATCCAATTCGGCCAAGCCTACTTTTTGGGCAAAAATTGATCCAATCAAATTTTCATGAAATTGATCATATCCAACTTCAATTAAACATCATTCAAGCATACTCAATCAAAGAATTTTGTCAAATCATGCTCAAATTCAATTTACCCAATTTTAACCCTAAATTCAAGTTTCATGCTCAATTAGGCTCTGATACCATTGTTGGGTTTCTATTAGGTCCCGGGATCAAATCAAGCAATGAAACAACATGTGAATACTCGTAAAAGTATGGCGGAATCATACTTACAACGATCGGTTGAGGCGATGCGAGGAATGACAAAAATTCTTCACGCTTTTCCCTCCTAAGTTCTCGGCATTTACTGGTTTTTGTGCTCCATAAAAATCGGCCATGGATCTCCATCAAGCTCTAAGCTTGTGATGTGATTCCATGCTCATGGGTGCGATTCCCTATCACCTTCGCAAGACTCCTAAAGCGTGCTAGCACTCCGGAAATTTTACCGTAAAACTTTCTAAGCTTCTCCTTCATTTCACGGCAAAACCAGAAATTTTGAGGAAGAAGATGGCCCAAGGCCGAGAGGTATGGGAGAAGAAAGAGAGAAGAAAAATGTGTTTTTTGGTGTTAGGTTAATTGATTTCCAAAATCAATTAAAACATATACCACTTTTCATTTTCAAAAAAGTCAAAGCAATAATGCCAACCAACTCCATCAACTATTCACATCACTCATGACAAGTTGTCAAATCACTCAAAGTGACTAGCCATTACATCAATCGATTGACTAGTGATTTGACGCTTGATGTGACTTGTGGGCCGCAATTAAATTCGTAATGCGAGTGCGCCCGCAAACACTCCCGGGCTCGGGTTCGTTAATTCCAAATTAACGAATTTTCCGTTGCGACGTAATTAAATAATTAATGCCTAGCAAAATCACTATTCACGTCGCTGGCGAATTAATTCTAAATTAACTCGTTTGCCCGAATTAAAATCTAATTTCAATTCCACGTCGAAATCCAATTTCGTATAATATATCGAATATATTATTTTCTCGATTAATTCTAAATTAATCGTTCTCTCTCGTTAAATAATATTTTATCCCAGATTAAATATCTCCGTAATTAATCCCAGATTAATTTTCTCTCTCTTATTAATTAATCCCAGATTAATAAAGTGCGAGTCATACGTCATCGGTGAATCTTCGGGAAGCGACCCATGAGATCCCCGGATATGTTGGTAGTAAATTCGGTCGTCGGACTATCCGAACATGTACGTACCTAGTACTACATTTCTACCGATTTACAAGACAAGGTTGACTTCTAGCAAAGCGTCATGCCTACCCAATTCTCCAGAAATATCCTTACAGGAATATGTGATCTATATCAGGCGTAATATACGTAGTATTGCGTATTTCGATCCAGCATCGGATGTCACGTGCAAGGCCTGGGGCTGGAAATGTGTCTTCCCCGTACGAAGCACATATCAGATCTCTGGTAACTAGTCTCTATAATCGGATAAACATGACCTAGTCATAATATCCCGATAGCTGCAGCATATAAGTGAACAAGTTTCGTATCCTACGTGATCATCATCTCCACTATGACTGGAGTGATACTTCAATCTCGACATCACACCCAATACACTACGATTCTCAATATACCCAGAAGAAGTGTACACAGAATCGGTTAAAGCCCTGGACGACCAAAACCAAAGTATATTGATTGTCGCAAGTATTAGCGGTGCAAGTCTCAGGTTAAGACCAAATACACCTGACCGGCGTAAACACACACGTATAACGCAAGTGCACGTATCGTTCAAGTAGGTAAAAATATCGATCCCACGAGGACTTAATATCTAATATATTAATTTTATGAGGTCAAATGATTACTAGTATCTAACAGGTTGTTTGATTGATTTGAAATGGTGACGATTCTAAATTTTAAAAAAAAGTAAATAATTGTCGAAAATAGGTTTTAAGAAAATTCAATATTAAAACTATCTAGGGTTGTGATTTCTTCCAATATCATTTTAAAGATGAAGTGGTTATCTTAAAGTTGGGTAATATATTGATTTATTAACCTGGAACACTAAATTATGTGTAAGCCTCTGTCGATGGTCAGACACAAATACCCAGTTTAACCCAATTGAACCATATATCTATGTCAACCAAATTATCTGGATTCATTAAGTTTAAGTTCCAATTATGGCTACCCCCGCCGCGACAGGTATATTCATATCCTAAGGAAATCTATTAAAGGGTTATCTATCCTCAAGGAAGATCGTGGGCTATTGAGTCTAAGGCTGAAACCTAAAATCCCTATGTCTAGTTCATTTTAGATTTACCAGATCAATTTTATTAATGGCCAGTTAATGAAAAAGCATTAAGATTAAGACTCAATAAATAAATCTTTATATTACCCAAGCTATAATCTAACCCTTATAAAACGGTGATATTAAAAGTCATCACAACCCCAGATAACTAATTTAGTTACAACACATAACTAGGGCTAGTAAAAACTTGAAAATAAAGACATAAAGTAAAAATGCGGTAAAGTAAATACTGAAAAGTAAATTACAATAGAATAAAATGCTAAGGTAAAAGGAATTACTTTTACTACTACTGTGGACGCTGGATTTCGCCCGAGGTCCACAATCGAGAATTTATAGTTGGAGGCGCTAGCGATCCTGCAAAACAAAGGTAGAGTGAGCGGGAGTAGACTACCCACCGGTGTGGTGGGCGCCGGAGGCACTCCGACGCTCAAGTCAGTAGTGAAGACGAGCTGTAAATAATGGAAGAGCAAGGCTTGACGTACATTGACTTCTGTTGACTACCGTTAGGGCAGTGGTCGGAGGTTCCGAGAGCTCTGGAGAGAATATGACTAAGCTGAGAGTTGTTAGAAGTTGAATATGATCGAGCTATCGATTGTCCAGCCCCTTTTCTCGTAGACTTTCTTCTCTTATATACACACTCTCGGGAACATGTGTATTTATTACCTTTAATTACTCGTTCGTTGGATGTTGGAAACTGTCGAGTTATGTGAGATATTTATGAGTCTGGACGTTTCTTGATTTGGTATCTACTGCGTCCGTTGGCCCTCTTGATGACAATGAGCTTGGGCCCGTGAGGCTTCTTGGTCTGATATTGGTCGGTCTCGAGGTAAAATGTCGATTTTACCCTTGGGCCCAAATTTGGCCCGTACAGTTTGTCCCCTACTCTCTAAGTCAAGAGTCCTTGACTTGGAGAGTACTTGACGCGTGTGTCGCTTGAGGCCATAGTATGTAGGTGTACTCGAGCGTTGATGCTGCCAAACGAATATCAAGTTATGAGCTTGACTCTTCAAGAGCCATTGGGGAAGTATCCAGTCGACCGAACCAGATGATGGTCGGGATAATGAACTTGACTCTACCAGAGCCATTGGGGAAGTACCCAATCGATTGAACCAGATGAAGGTCAGGATATAAGTCGTACGACATGTGTATGTCTACAACTTGACTCGATATGAGTCCGTGAGGGATGTCCCCGGTCGTCTGAACCAGATGAGGGTTCATGAGTTATTCATTTGACAAGTCTATGAACTGAAGGAAGTCCATGTCTTCATTTGACTCGACAAGAGTCATCTGGGAATGTCACCGGTCAACTGAACCTGATGAGGTTCAGGATATAAGTCATACGACATGTGTATGTCTACAACTTGACTCTACATGAGTCCGTGGGGGATGTCCCCGGTCGACTGAACCAGATGAGGATTCAGAAGTTTATTTGACTCGACACGAGTCCATGGGGGATGTCCCCGGTCGACTGAATCAGATGAGGATTCAGAAGTTTATTTGACTCGACACGAGTTCATGTGGGATGTCCCCGGTCGACTGAACCAGATGAGGGTTCAGGAGTTTATTTGACTTGACAAGAGTCAATGGGGGATGTCCCCGGTCGACTGAACCAGATGAAGTTCAGGATATAAGTCATACGACATGTGTATGTCTACAACTTGACTCTACATGAGTCCGTGGGGGATGTCCCCGGTCGACTGAACCAGATGAGGGTTCATGAGTTTTATTACTTGACAAGAGTCAATGGGGGATGTCCCCGGTCGACTGAACCAGATGAAGTTCAGGATATAAGTCATACGACATGTGTATGTCTACAACTTGACTCTACATGAGTCCGTGGGGGATGTCCCCGGTTGACTGAACAAGATGAGGGTTCATGAGTTTATTTGACTCGACAAGAGTCAATGGGGGATGTCCCCGGTCGACTGAACCAGATGAGGTTCAGGATATAAGTTATACGACATGTGTATGTCTACAACTTGACTCTACATGAGTCTGTGGGGGATGTCCCCGGTCGACTGAACGAGATGAAGGCTAGGATAATCCTCATACTACGGGTCAAATGACCAGGGGAATCTTCAATGTCGTTTGGACCAAATAAAGGTCTGTGAAAGTCTTCACTTTACAGACCTGACGATGGTCCAAGAGTCTTTCCTTATCATACTACTAGACCCGATGAAGGTCTATGAAGGTTATCACCCATTCTCCTGATGAGGGTCCATGTGACTACGGTCGTATGGACCTGTCGAATGGACTTGATAAAAGTCCAAGAAGGTCATCACTTTTCACTATACTAGACCCGAAGAATGTCAATGAGGGTTCCCATTCCTCATTCTACAAGACCTGACAAAAGTCAATGAGGACATAATTCCTCATTCTACAGGACTTATAGTCTGAGACCATGTCGCCTGAAGATCATGAGACTACGGTCGAATGAACCTGATGAAGGTCCATGAGGGTTCTCATTCCTCATTCTACAAGACCTGACAAAGGTCAATTAGGATATAATCCTCATTCTACAGGACTTGTAGTCTGAGACCATGTCGCCTGAAGACCATGAGACTACGGTCGAATGAACCTGATGAAGGTCCATGAGGGTTCTCATTCCTCATTCTACAAGACCTGACAAAGGTCAATGATGACATAATTCCTCATTCTACAGGACTTGTAGTCTGAGACCATGTCGCCTGAAGACCATGAGACTACGGTCGAATGACCTGATGAAGGTCCATGAGGGTTCTCATTCCTCATTCTACAAGACCTGACAAAGGTCAATGAGGACATAATTCCTCATTCTACAAGACTTGTAGTCTGAGACCATGTCGCCTGAAGACCATGAGACTACGGTCGAATGAACCTGATGAAGGTCCATGAGGGTTCTCATTCCTCATTCTACAAGACCTGACAAAGGTCAATGAGGACATAATTCCTCATTCTACATGACTTGTAGTCTGAGACCATGTCACCTGAAGACCATGAGACTACGGTCGAATGAACCTGATGAAGGTCAATGAGGGTTCTCATTCCTCATTCTACAAGACCTGACAAAGGTCAATGAGGACATAATTCCTCATTCTACAGGACTTGTAGTCTGAGACCATGTCGCCTGAAGACCATGAGACTACGGTCGAATGAACCTGATGAAGGTCCATGAGGGTTCTCATTCCTCATTCTACAAGACCATATAAGTAGTGTCGAATGAGATGCTTAACAAGTGCCAAGCTTCTCACGTGTAGTGTTGAATGGGACATCTTCCTCATGGTGAGTCTCCATACATGTAGTGTCGAGTGGGATATCCTTACCAAGTCTGGTAATGTCGACTGGGATATTATCACCACATACATGTAGTGTCGAGTGGATATCCTTACCAAATCTGGTAATATCGACTGGGATATTATCACCACATACATGTAGTGTCGAGTGGGATATCCTTACCAAATCTGGTAATGTCGACTGGGATATTATCACCCCATACATGTAGTGTCGAGTGGGATACTCAACAAGTGCCAAGCCACATATTGTATTGTCGACTGAGACATCATAACAATTACCAACTATATGTTGTGATGTCGACTGGGACATCCATAACAATTATCAAACTATATGTTGTAATGTCGACTGGGACACCCATAACAAGTCCCAAATTATAAATTGTAATGTCAACTATAAAAAGTGCAAGTCATACCTGGTAATGTCGACTGGGATGTCCACGCCAAGTATCTCTTCATCATATGGGGTGAATGGTAGGAAAAATGGTTCCACTGAAGGGACGCGCCTTGTTCCTGATGAGGGTCCATGAGACTATGGTCGAATGGAGTCTAGAGTCGATGGCAATCCATTCATGTAATGTGAAGAATATAATTATCTTCTCATGTCGCCTGAAAGAGACGACTATCTAACCATGTAGTATGGATTTGAAGGCAATCCATGCATGTCATATGGAGGAGATGAAAATCCTTTCAGTCGTCTGAATGTGGTAGGTCCTTCAATGTCGTATGAAAATGATAACAATTCTTCTATATAGCCAGATGGCCATCCACCTTATCGTATGGAGAATATGATAATCTTTCCATGTAGTATGGTGTGGATGACATTACTAGAGAATACTTCTTAGTCGGTTGGGTATGCTGGAAGAATATGAAGGTATTCTCATGTCGAATGGAAGAAGTATATCGATTGGGTCTGATGATTTTTATGTGGTCGATTGGAGCAAATGGATTTCTCCCTAAGTTGTAGTTTTGTGAAGGTCAATTTTTTCTGTAGTAATCAATGAATACTTGTTTAGGAAGCTATGATGTCCCAAGGCAACAATGGGTGGTCATCTAGCCTCTTTTTTATGGACTAATTACATCAAGTATCACTTTATTGAAGTACATCGCTGGCATATCATTTGTAGGGTCGCTTGGGCGGATTTGAGGTTCTCTCATTGTGATGGTTGATGGAATTCTCTTTTTTCTTGTTTCACTTATCCTCCTCCCATCTGATCTCAATTTGAGCCTGGGCCATGGCATGATCCATAGTGTAGCATCGAAATTTAGTGAGCTTTTTGTAGAGTCCGCTTTCTGAAAGTAATCCATTTCTGAATGCTTCCACTGCAGTAGGCTGATAGAGATCTGAGATTGTTATTCTCTCTTTATTGAAACGAGCCACGTAGCTTCGCAAGGACTCCCCTCTCCGTTGCTGGATGGCATTGAGGTCATTGGTGGTCTTCTCAAGTTTGCAAGAAATTGCAAAATGCTCCACAAATTTATCTGCTAGCTGTTGCTAAGACTCGATGGATCTGTATGGGAGATTGATGAACCAGGTGAGGGCAGGACCAGCCAATGTTTCTCCAAATCCTCTGCACATTCCAGCTTCCCCTTTTCTTGGTGACAAGCCGGTTGATATCATCTTGTATTTGTAACGGATAAACATGGTCGTCTGGGTCAGTTGATCCATCATACATCTTCATATCTGGAGGACTGAACTTCCTTGGTAGTTCGATGGAAGTGATGGTCTCCAAAAATGGAGTATCTGAGATCGTGCCGGCTCGGCTTTTTCTCACTGGTAGTCTGGCACCAGGTAGGCTGGAGAGAATTGAATCTTTGAACTCCTGCATTTCCTTGCGCATGTGGGAGGCAACTTGCCGTGCTTGGTCGATTGAGGAGATATGTTGACTTCTTTCTTGATTTGGTGGATGGTTGTCTGATGGCGGATTGTCACTTGTCACATTGTTGAATGCCCCCAAAGATTGGCGGGGATTGTGGGATTGTCGGGAAGGGTTTGTAGTATCAGGTTGTCGGGAGGTTGAAGAGATTTGCTCCAGTTGCTTCCGGAGGGTTATATTGGAGATTCGCATGGCTGAATTTTCCTCCTCTAAGACTCGTAATCGTTCTTGTAGAGTGGCCAATTGAGAGGCCATATGGTCAAATGTTTGATCGCTGCTAGAAGCCATGTGTAGCTGTGTTGAAGGGATCGTAGACTGAGAGATCTTCATCTGGTATGAATCGCTAAGTCCCACAGACGGCGCCAAATTGTGGACGCTGGTTTCGCCCGAGGTCCACAATCGAGAATTTGTAGTTGGGGGGCGCTAGCGATCCTGCAAAACAAAGGTAGAGTGAGCGGGAGGACTACCCACCAGTGTGGTGGGCGCGGGGGCACTCGACGCTCAAGTCAGTAGTGAAGACGAGCTGTAAATAATGGAAGAGCAAGGCTTGACGTACATTGACTTCTGTTGACTACCGTGAGGGCAGTGGTCGGAGGTTCCGAGAGCTCTGGAGAGAATATGACTAAGCTGAGAGTTGTTAGAAGTTGAATATGATCGAGCTATGATTGTCCAGCCCCTTTTCTCGTAGACTTTTTCTCTTATTATCCACACTTCTCGGGAAACGTGTGTATTTATTACCTTTAATTACTTCGTTGTTGGATGTTGGAAATGTCGAGTTATGTGAGATATTTATGAGTCTGGACGTTCTTGATTTGGTATCTACTGCGTCCGTTGGCCCTCTTGATGACAATGAGCTTGGGCCCGTGAGGCTTCTTGGTGTTATATGGTCGGTCTCGAGTTAAAATGTCGATTTTACCCTTGGGCCCAAATTTGGCCCGTACAACTACTAATTTAGATATCTCCCATCAAATAATATATAAACTTGTGATAATATTACCAACCGACCATATTAGGCGGTATTCCTGATAATAATTAAGTCAACCAGCCATTAAGGCGGGGTTAATGGTGGTGGTAAAAAGATTTGTCCATGAACCTGCCATATAGGCGGTAAGAAGTTTAACTACCAAACGACCAATCTGGCGGTATCCTTTATTAGTCAGGTTTAAATAGTGAATATCTTTATTTAAGGGAGATTAATCTAAATAGTAACAGTAAAAGAATTACCTTTCACCCTAGCTGGGGAAATTCCTCCTCATGGTAAATAGTAAAAACTGTAAAAAATAAAAAGTAAAAATTAAATTACTATTATTATAAAACGTAATTAAAATTAATTACAAAACTAAAAACTAAAAGAAAGTAGAGAGAGAAACTTTCTCTTTAGATAGAATATAAGAGAGAGAGTGGTGCACTGAATTCTGAAATCTCGAGCTCAATTTATAGGCCTCGGTAGGCTTCCAGCGTCGCGACGACAGGGCCCTCAGCGTCGCTACGCCAGCTTTTGTCGACGTGGCACGCTCTGGTTCGCCGGTTTGAAGATTCTGGATAAACTGATAAGGTGACACGTGGCAGAGTGGTTGGGCTTCAATTATTGTGACACGTAGCGGCTTCTGATTGGTCGCTGAGATTCTTATCCGCCACGTGTCAGATAAGGATTAGATACTAAATTATTGATGCTGACGTGGCGGTGACGTGGCGACACGTGGGAAAGAGACTGTCGGCACCGTAGGATTGCGACACGTGGCACTTCCTGATTGGCTGATGATGACGTGGCGGTGAGGTGGCAATGTTGACTTGTTGACTTGTTGACGTGGTTGATGACATGGAGTGACACATGGAACACGTGGCGATGATGACAGTCGTTACCGTAGGATGCTGACACGTGGCACGGCGCATTTTAGCAGATCGGCTATGATAGTGACACGTGGCACGGCGCATTTTAGCAAAGTCAATCTTTTCTCAGATTCTGATTTGTGGACCCGGCGCACGTTAGCACTGTTCGGCGCATTTTAGACGTCGCGACGCAGAAGGTCTTGGCGTCGCGACGCTGACAATTTACTAAAATGTCCTTTTTGTCCAATTTTCACTGTTTTGACCCAAATCACCTCCAGAATGTCCTGAAACTTTATTTATCTACAAAATAACACAAAACACATCAAAATATTCACAAAACTCAAGAAACTATACAAAATATTAGGTTAAATGAGTGGGAAATATTGATAGATTTACCACTCATCACACCCCCAAACCTAACATTTTGCTAGTCCTCGAGCAAAACATAGAATAAAATAACATAAACATCTTTAAAATTTAACTAAGCCACTTTCGTAGGGATCACGGTTGCATTTAGCGTATGCAACAAGCCTTTAAACCCCTAGGTGTCCTTAGTGGACGAGTGTAGTCTCGTGAGGGTTTACAGCAATGATACCCTCAAACATTTTACAAAAGTAAAATGTAGTGAAACTAATGCACACAAAAGCAAAAAGACAAGCGAAAAGAGAATAAAGAAGTTAGTGACTAATCAGGTGAAACTTCTACTCCAAATTACTAGTTGTTTTCTTTCTTTTTAAATTACCGAATAAGTAAATTCTCCGAATTTTTTTACCATTCTTCATAGACACAGCCAACAAAATAGTAAACAACTCATTTTTGCCCACAATAGTCATAAGTGCAGTTGATAAGAGAGTAATATTTTTGTCCTAAAGTTCTATCAGAATACACACCTTTTTGTAGCAGTGGAATAATTTTTCTGATTCTTATAATTTTTTCTTTGATTTTTTCTCTATTTTTTATTTATATACAATATCTTCCATCTATGTAACGAGTGTTAGGTCGGTGGCTCCCAAACCAGTTGGCTTTAGGGCACCATGTGTTAAGACACCCCCTACGGACTTAATTACTCAGACTTCAGATATATATATTTTTGCAACATCTTTGATCCATGTAGCGAGCTTTGGGCCAGTGACTCCCAAACCAGTTGGTTTTAGGGCACTAGGTGTTAAAACACCCTTACAAACTTAATAACTCGGATCTTAGATATAATTTTTTTTTTTACTCCATCACTCTTTAAGATGCTTCCTCCAATTAAACTAGAGCACTGAATAATACAGACTTTTCAATTTTAGCTCATGTCTGTATGTTACTATGTATGTTGATAATATCTGCCAACTGAGCATATGAAGATTCATTTTAGTCAATTTTATGGAGAATTCACAAATTAAATATTTAAAAGGAAATAAACAAAAATTAACTTGTTTCGAAATAGGTTTGAGATGCGTCTCAGGAGTAGAAATTCCTTACTCAGCTATCTCTTACCAATTTCACCTTTTTAGTCAAAACAAAAATAAAAAACACAAAATATTTTTGTAATTTTTGAAAAATTTTCAATTTTTTTGTATTTTTTGAAAAATTTGAACAAAAAAAAAAACAACATACAACTAAAAACAAGATATTAATCAACTAATTTCCTCCCCCAAACCTAAATGAGACATTGTCCCCAATGTCTTAAACAGTAGAAGAAGAGTTTAGAAGATAATACCTGGTTCGCTGAAATTTTACAGGAAATTAAAGGTTAAGATCCAGATTAATTCGACGCCTCTTACCACGATCGTCCTCGGACCAATTTATCTTTGAAATGATAGGGTCAACTTTGGTTCATAGGCTATGAGTTGGTCAATTAGATCTGGAGCATTTCTGGCAGTAAATAGGAGTTCTTTTAAAGGTTTTGATATGAACCCATTTCTCCGAGCATCATCAAGAAACACACAAAAAAATCATAAAACCCATCAACGTTGTACAGCCCAATTGGTTTCTGGTGTATGTTCAGGTTCGCCCAAGATAGTACAATAAAAATTCCTCCAATGTGCCCAAGCCACCTGGCAAAGCAATAAAAGCATCAGGACGATTAATCATTTCTACCAGTCGTTCAGACATACCTGGCACGATTAATTCCTCTATGTTTTATGGTTCAATAAGATTTGCCTCTGCCAAGGGTTTTGGGATGATTCCTAAAACGTGACTGCCTCCTTCCTGTGCGGCCTTTGAAACAATCCCCATTAGTCCAAGATTGCCTCCGCCATATATTAAGTGCATATTTCTTGCAGCTAAGACTCGACCCAATTCCTGTGATGCTTCTATGTATTGTGGCTTAGTACCAAAACTACTACCGCAAAACACACAGATGTTTTCAACTCGTCTTCTTGAAGTGGCTTCCATGTTTTACTCTGGATGTCTTCAAAAGTGCAATGATGGGTTGAATTTATAGTACCTGAAAAGGGTGAGTAAAAAGCACAAGTATCTTCCAAAGGACGATTAGTAGCGAAATAATATCGTGATAGTCAAAAAGGTCTGGACCATGTCGGAGAAAATAAAAGAAAACAACAAAAAAAATTACAATTATTAAGAAAAGACAAAGAGATATAATATGTACAAGAATTTACAGTTTAATTGACGTCTATGCATCAGGGACAAGCTTCCCATCCAATTTTCTTATAAATTGGCAAACAGGGTCTTTTTGAGTCAGATTCCCAAGACTTAACTGTTGTCTTTCTTTTTGAAATTATGTATGTAATCTGCGAAAGGCTATGTGAACATATCCACTGGGATGCGTCTCAAGAGTTGAAGATATATCATCTAAAGACTCCTTACTCAAGCCATCCCTAATGAATTTAATTTTGTCTTCGCGATTATCAGAACAACAACGAGTATTGCAATTCCATCGTGCACATTTGTAACAAACACCCATTTGCTTAGCTCTACGTTTCTTTGCATAGGTGCTTCTTCCAAAACCAGGCAGATGTGAAATAAAAGAGTCAGAAGACTCACCTGCCAATCGGACTCGTGCTTCAATTACCCAACGAATATCATTAGGAATACCATGGATTGCCAATAACCTCATTCGTTCCAAGCAAGCTTTGTATACTTTCATCAAAGATTTTTAAGGGAGAGAAGGAATTGCTTGCGAAGATTTGCGAGAGCTTCTCCATCTTGAAATGACTAAACCTGCAAAAATTAAAACACACAAAAATAAAACACACCAGATCACAATATATACACAAATTGCATGGGTTGCCTCCCTGCTAGCGCTAAGTTTAAAGTCGTCAGCCAGACTTGACTTCTCGAACGTTAAGCTGGATCTGAAAGTGTAACACTTTCTTTTTGTCGCTCAAATGATTCTCCCCAGTAGTGCTTGACACGCTTGTTTTTAACCTTGAAAGTTTTGTTAGCGTCAGGATCATGTATCTCAACAGCTCTATTTGGTAAAACTTTGGTGATCACAAATGGACCTGACCACCGTGATTTGGCTTCCATGGAAGAATTTCACTCTTGATTTGTTTAACAGTACCTTCTACCCTGGTTCCAGTTGTATGCGCACTAACTTCTCATCATGTCTTTTCTTTGCCTTTTCTTTGTACAATTTGGCATTCTCAAAAGGCTGATTGTGGAATTCTTCCAATTCGTTGAGCTGGTGGAACTTTTTCTCTTCTGTTGCTTGTAGTGCAAGAATTGGCTCCTTCAGTACAAAAGACGCTTTATCTTTAGGCTCCACAGGCAATTGACATGTTTTAAGTTTGTCAGTAGAACTTTGTCTTTCATCAGAGTTCTGAATGGTACTGTGTATCACATCGAGTTTGAAACATTCCTCATTCTTTTCATCATCTGGGAAATTCATGGCCTTGAAAACATTGAATGTTACTTCTTGGTCCTGTACCCTCATGGTTAATTCTCCTTTTTGTACATCAATAATGGTTCGACCTGTAGCCAAGAATGGTCTCCCAATGATGATTGGGACGTCTTCGTCTTCCTCCATATCAAGGACAATAAAATCTACTGGGAAAATGAATTTGTCAACCTTGACCAGCGCATCCTCAACTACGCCTCTTGGAAATATGAGCGTTCTATCAGCAAGTTGCAGTGAGACTGAAGTTGGCATTGTTTCTCCAATTTGTAATTTCCTGAAAATGGAAAAAGGCATCAAGTTAACACTCGCACCTAAATCACACAGAGCCTTACCAAAGTTATGTTCTCCTATGACGCAAGGAACAGTGAAACTGCCAGGATCTTTCAATTTTGGGGGAAGTTTCCTCTGAATGATAGCGCTGCATTCTTCTGATAATGCCACTGTCTCGTAATCTCCCAACCTCCGCTTTCGTGAAAGAATTTCTTTCATGAATTTGGCATAGCTGGGCATTTGTTCCAATGCTTTTGCAAATGGAATGTTGATATGTAGCTTTTTAAAGATCTCCAGGAACCGAGTAAACTGCTTGTCCAATTTGTTCTTCTGAAGACATTGAGGAAAATGTTGAGGTGGAATGATTTGTTCTTTTTCCTTTGCTTCTTTTTCCTCCATCTGTTGCTTTGTTTCTTTTGGAACTTCCTCAGCAGTTGTTTTGGCTCCAACATCTTTGTTGATTTCAGTACCGCTTTTTAACATGATGGCATGACATTGCTCCTTCCCTATGTTCCTTGGATTTGGCTCTGTGTTGCTAGGAAGGGTACCTGGCGGTCTGTAACTCTGAGCATTTGCCAGTTGTCCCATTTGATTCTCCAGTGTTTTAATAGAAGCAGATTGACTTTGAATTAATGCTGCTTGGGATTGAAACATAGCATCATATCTTGCTGCTTGAGAGTCGTGTTTTGCTTCTAACTTTTTCAAGTGGGTCAACACTTCTATTATTCCTGGTTCATTTGTCTGCTCCTGGCTTTTGTTCTGTTGCTGGAATTAAGGTGGTGGATTGTTCATTTGCCCTGAATTGTTGCTCCATGCGAAATTGGGATGATTCCTCCACCTTGGGTTGTAGGTGTTGGAATATGGATTGTTCCTCTGTCTGTCGAAATTATTGAAATAATTCACCGTTTCTTTATGTTAGTTGAAAGATTCTGACTCAGGTGCTCTTCCAAATGGTGAACTTGTGTATCCAGTGGTAAGAGTTTCCATGAATTTGCATATCTGATCTAGCTTGGTGTTGACTGCTGTATTGGCTCCACTTTCATAAATTCCTGCAATTCTTTGGATCATTCTCCTTTCTGTTGGCCACAAGGAATTATTGTTGGCCATTTCTTCGAATAGGTCACAGTCTTGATCTTCTCCTTTTTCCATTAAAGCTCCTCCAGCAGCAGCATCAATTGTGGTTCTCATTATTCCAGAAAGTCCATTATAGAATGTTTGGACTTGAAGCCATTTTGGAATCTCATGGTGAGGACATTTCCGGAGTAAATCTTTGTACCTTTCCCAAGCTTCGCAAAGGGATTCTGAATCTTGTTGTACAAAGGATGTGATGTCATTCCTCAATTTTCCGGTTCTGGCTGGTGGAAAGTGTTGGGGTTTTAGGGGCTGAATCCGGTAACGCAGCGGAAGCGGTGAAAATCCGATTTTCAGATTTCAAAAAAAATTTCTCGGATTAATTAAATAAACATATTTATTTAATATTCCAATATCAAATTATGAAATAAAATTCAATAAATCATATTTAAGTGAATTTACCAAATTACCCTTACTTTGGTATTTTGTCCATTTTAGTCCGAAATTGATCTAATCAATTTTGAATGATTCTAAATCATTTCTAAGATGAACTTAGCATGTTCAAAACATCAAAACACCAAAACAACCAAAATCCCCAAATTCCTTCACTTTGGCCGAGAGCTCCTTTAAGGGGGGTTTTGTGCATTTTGCCATTTCATGCATCAAAACACATCAAGATGTAATCCAATGAACATGAAACTTTATATGCATCATATACACACAAAAATACACAACATATATGAAAAGCCCCAAATTTGGAATTAGTTATGAACCCTAATTTTTCAATTTCCACAAATTGGACAAATTAGACTAAATACATTAAATCAATTACTTCAATCATCATTCTTCCATCCAATCCAAGTCTCAACACAATGAAACAACTCAAGATCAAATCTTGGTCATTTAAGAGTGGGTCAATAACTCTAGATTAGCAACATGGTTTCCAAAACCTTAAAAGAATAGTTATAACTACAATAGTTACAAGCTTTCTTCACCATACATGCTCAACACTTTCAACAAAATTTCCATCATCAAAAACACAAGAAATAATGAAAATAATAACTTAAGAACATCACAAGATGTTGCCTAGATCCTAAGGAACAATTTCCTTTCTAATAATAAGTTTGAAAAACTTACAAAATCCAAGCTTCTCTTTGGTTTCTTCTTTTCTTCCTCACTTGCTTTCTTTGTTTTCTTTAATGGAGTTTCTTGTAAAGTGTATTAGGTTAACCAAATGAAAAGAAATGAAAACAATATATACTTGTGCATTTTTGGCCTTGGCCGAAAATTCAACTAGTGTATACCAAAATTTTCATTTCATTTTCATTTCAAAAACATTTAATCAACTTGACAAAATCTAAAACACTTTATGGATATTTATTTAAGTCAACAATGGCAACTAATATCATTTACGTAAAATATCCTAATGTAAGATATTTATATTTTAATTAATTTAATCATTTAACAATTAAATAATTAATTAATTAATCAAATACAAATATATTAAATATATGTATAATATTTACATTAAATATTAAAAATATATATTCATTTAGGATATAAGTCAAATGACTCATTTTGACTATTAATTAATGTGTATTTAAATTAATCAAGTATTAAAAGTAAATACACAATAATTAGGCAAATGACTATCTAGTCCCTTTAGCACGTATCTTGCGTTTAACCTTTAAACGAATTTATAAATAATCAATATTATTTATTAATGTTGCTCTAGTGCTCTACGAGTATATTTCATTATTGAGACTCTCTAGATTCAGGTATATCCGTCACGAAATCAAATTTCGTGTCCATAATCTATCCACCCTTAGATTATGACGATCACGGATAATCTCGCTGAACCATACAGGTCGAGGTCATGGCAAATGTATAATTCCTCTGTCACAGGTATCCAGATAAATCCCAGAGATATAGATGTAAACGTCAAATCTCTATCGGGATTATCCAATCGACTATTCTATTAGCAATCTCTAAAAGAATGTTTAGAACTAGCTTCTAAACTTTACCACGGGCCCATGGTTTTATCTGATTGCTAATCATATGGACTACCTATGCTCTGGTACACAGAACTGACGGATCCTATCTTGATACACATATGACACCCTGAGGATCTATCTACACCCAACGAACAGGCGGAGGTCTGATCTAAATAGATCGGTGACGTGACTGTCGTCTAAGTGTAGAAGATGTCTCATGTGCCCACAATGGCATCTCAAGTCTAAGAATCACAAGTGCTACTCAACCCGAGAAGATTCTTATTGACGCTGGTGTACCATCCATTAAGAATCTTTGGTGAGTCGTTCAGTGTTTATCCGCTATAAACACCTACACGTCTATACCAGTCTCCAAGACTTATGGTTCATTGAGAAACCATTGGAATCATATATTCCAGTATACGACATGTACCGGTCTCAACGGGTTTACTATACTGACCAAGTAGTGTAAACCTTGACCAAGAACTGTCTGAGAATGACAACGTCATGATACTACTCAATGTCCGTTGTGACGCTTTTGCAACAGTACCATGACTAATCATTCTAAGGTCATTACGTCTTTACCATTTAATAAGATAGATTATATTATAGAAACTGCATATATTATTCATAATAATAATGTTTTACAGAAGTATTTAACAGAAATACAACCGGGAATTGGCGCTCTGAGCACCAACCCCAACAAAATCTCCCACTTGCTCTAGTGCCAATATTGATTGTATATAATACCCATCGACTCCACGTGTTTATCAAACAGCTTCGGAGGTATGGCCTTCGTCAGCGGGTCTGCTATATTATCTTCACTCGGTACCTTACACACGACAATATCCCCTCACGACACGATCTCTCGAATAATGTGGTACTTGCGTTCCACATGCTTTGACTTCTGATGCGCCCTCGGTTCCTTTGCTTGCGCAATGGCTCTAGTATTATCACAGTATAACGGAATCGCATTCTCGATACTTGGGACAACTCCCAATTCTGTGATAAAGTTCTTTATCCACACAGCATCTTTTACAGCTTCAGAAGCTGCAATATATTCCGCCTCAGTGGTGGAATCAACTGTCGATCCCTGTTTGGAACTCTTCCAACAAACTGCACCTCCGTTAAGGGTCAAGACAAATCCAGATGTAGACTTTCTATCATCGGGATCCGATTGAAAATCGGAGTCTGTATACCCATTAACCTGCAGCTCATTTCCTCCATAAATAATCAACTTATCCTTAGTACCCTTAAGATACTTTAGGATATGTTTAATGGCCATCCAATGGTCATTACCTGGATTGGACTGATATCGACTAGTTATGCTAACAGCGAAAATGATATCAGGCCTCGTACATAACATGGCATACATTATGCTACCCAAACATGAAGCATAAGGTTGGTTAGACATTCTAACCTTCTCATCTTTTGTTTGTGGACACATCTTCTTAGAAAGATGTATCCCATGTCTGAACGGTATTTTTGCTGTCTTACAGTTACCAAAACTATACCTTTCCAAGATCTTATCTATGTACGTTGATTGGGATAACCCAATCAGCCTCATTTGTCTATTTCTATAGAGTTTTATCCCTAAAACATAGGAAGCTTCTCCCAGGTCCTTCATGGAGAAATTCTTACAGAGGTACGCTTTGACTCTTTGTAACATACCTAAATCATTCCCAATGATTTGGATGTCATCAACATATAGGACTAAAAATACGACCATGCTCCCACTGGCCTTCTGATACATACAGGATTCTTCCGAATTCTTGAGAAAACCAGACGATCTAATAATCTCGTCGAATCGAAGATTCCAACTTCGTGAAGCTTGTTTAAGTCCATAAATGGACTTCTTAAGCTTACACACAATGCCCGAGTTTTCGCTGGACGCAAAACCTTCCGGCTGTTCCATATAGATTTCTTCATCAAGAAATCCATTTAGAAAAGCCGTTTTGACATCCATTTGCCAAATCTCGTAATCATGATATGCAACTATAGAAAGCAAAATCCGAATAGACTTAAGCATTGCAACTGGTGAAAAAGTTTCATCGTAGTCGACGCCAGGTCCCTGCGTGTAACCTTTGCTACCACTCGGGCCTTGTAAGTTTCAACCTTACCATCAGGCCCGCGCTTCCTCTTGTAAACCCATTTACAACCGATATGAACAATTCCTTCGGGAAGCGGAATCAAGTCCCAAACTTGATTTTCATGCATTGAGTCTATCTCGGATTTCATGGCACTTTACCATTTCACGGAGTCGATGTCCAACATCGATTCTCTATAGGTGAAAGGATCTGTCTCTTCAACTGAGAGAACATCCAGACTCTTTTCTTGTATCAAATACAAGCGTTCAGGAGGTCTAGATACCCTTTCCGACCTACGGAGTGTGTGTGTTGAAGGTTTTTCATCTACTTGAACTTCAGGTTCCTCCGTTGGTTCGTTGTTTTCAGGTTGGACTTCATCAAGCTCAACCTGTCTATGATTACCACCTTCTGACAAAAAATCTACTTCTAGAAATTTTGCGAAGCGAGCTACGAACACATTTCGATGCTCGGTATCATAGAACAGATATCCCCTCGTATTCGAAGGATATCCAACAAACCTAAACTTTTGCCCTCGAGGCGAAAGCTTATCTTGCTGAGTCACCCTGACATAGGCAGGACAACCACAAACCTTAATATAATTAAGATTTGGTCTCCTACCGAACCATATCTCATACGGTGTCGTAGGAACAGCCTTTGAAGGAATCTTATTCAAAAGATGTGCGGCTGTTAAGAGAGAGTAGCCCCATAAGGTAATAGGGCAAATCTGTGAAACTCAACATTGATGGACCATATCCAATAAAGTCTGATTTCTCCTCTCAGATACTCCATTGTGCTGTGGAGTACATGGAGGAGTATATTGAGCGAGAATCCCATTCTCCTTCATATAATCCATGAACTCACCACTCATATATTCACCGCCTTGATCTGATCGAAGGCATTTAATATATTTACCAGTTTGTTTTTCTACTTCATTTCGAACTCTTTGAACTTTTCAAAGGTTTCCGATTTATGTCGCATCAAATACACATAACAGTATCGTGACAAATCATGGTAAAGGTAACGAAGTACGAATAACCATTGTGAGCAGTTTGACTTAGTGGACCACATACATCAGAATGTACGAGTTCCAGTAAGTTAGTGGCACGGTGTCCAACACCAGAAAATGGGGCTTTGGTCATCTTACCCTGAATACAGGATTCACAAGTTGGATAGGATTCAATGGTAAGATCTAATATCAAACCATTCCTAACCAATTGGGTAAGGCGTTTAACGCCAATGTGACCAAGTCTCATATGCAAAAGTTCAGTATTATTAATTACAGGTAAACTACGTTTATTAACTCCAGTATTTAATATATCTTTAGAAGTTTGCAATGTATAATGACCATGCTGGTTTGGACAACAAAGGATCTGAATATTATTACTATCATATAAATACAAAGAACTATTCTTAATATTAATACAAAAGCCTTATGTATCCAATACAAAAAGTGATATAATATTTGCGACACATCCTGGTACAAAATGACAGTCATATAACAAAAGTGTCACATTCAGCAATGAGATCTCGCATACTCCCACTGCAACTGCATCCAAAGAGTCTCCACTCCCGAACCGCAACTGCATCTCCCCGGGCTTCAGCCTCCTACTTTCCTTCAGCACCTGCAATGAATTGCAAATGTGAATGGGACAAGCAGAATCTAAAATCCAGTTGGATGTAACGGCTTCACAAGCCAAAGATAAATCAATAACTGGAAAAATAAAAGTACCTGATGTAGATGCTCTGTCTCTCCTCAGCTGGGCAATGTAATCAGGACAGTTCCTCTTCCAGTGCCCGACTTTGCCGCAGTGGTGGCATTTGTCTTCAGAAGCCCTCTTGGGCTTAGCAATCTTCGCCTGTGGTTGAGGACCAAAAGCCTTCTTCTTCTTCTTGCCTTTCTTATTCTTTCCCTTGGACCATCCTTGGGAAGAAGCCGAAAGAGAAGTAGTTCTAGGAGGGCGAGTCGGCACTCCCTTCTTAAGGTCCTCTTCTGCCGTGAGCAACATCCTATGTAGCTCCTGGTAGGTACAGACAGTCCCGTGCATGTTGAATTACATCACGAACTGGCGAAATGAAGCTGGTAGTGAACCAAGAATGACACTTCTACCGAGAATGTCATTCAAGATGAGATTATGTTGCCTCAATTGATCGATCAAATCGATCATCTAAAGAACATGTGGGCTAACACTTTGCCCCTCATCCATGGCGACTTTGTGAACAATCACTTGTTCTTGGTTCTCAAACGATTGTCTCAATCGCGTCATCATACTATAGGAATCTAGCATACCATAGTACTTTTGCTTGAGTTTCGGAGACAGTGAACTAAGGATGTATGATTTAACCCTTAAATCATCATCCTTCCAAGTTTCAAAAACTTGGTGTTCCTCCTCCGAAGCATCCGCACCCACAGCAAGGGGTAACGGACCCTCAAGAACATATCCCAGCTTTTCGGAATCGATGACAATCCTCAAATCCAATTCCTAGTTAGCGAAGTTCTCAGCGCCTTTCAGTTTGTTCGCATCAAGCATACGCGCAAACTGATTTGTGGATTGTGCCGCCATCGCCAATCTATCATATAGATCACGAAAAAAGGTTAGCAGAAATTAAGCAGTTTCATATAATATCAAAAGCATAAACTAGATCATGGATTTTTAATCTAAAAATGCCCCTCCCACTAAATCATGCAATACTGTAATCCTAAAATAGAATACAAATATTTAATGATTAAATTAAATACTAATAGTGAAAGGTGGATCCCGTGAATATATTTCAGCTCACAGCAGAGGCACGGTCTCGCCTACGTATATTCATCAGGTAGACAACTCATTTGTCAATCACTCAATAGTGACTCTTAAGTATCCGGTCCTGGCCGTTTCTCGTTGTCACTGCGAAGGTAGGCCCACAAGGAGACGTACCAAGGTTAAACTTGTCAATGATAAACTCAAGTTACTTACGTAATCCTGACAGCTAGGGCACGTTCAGAATTCCGCTTTTACTTGAATTTACCTAGTATCTGATATACATCCGGTATAAATAAATCTTTATCGGCTACACCCTCACAGCAGAGGCACGTCTCGGATGTAGTCACAAAGAAGTATTCATAAACCGTATTGACAAGACGGACCATATAACATGCATCAAATACATAATTACATTCAAACCTTATTAATTAGGGATTTTCTGCTAAGTGTCATACACCCTAAATCTAACCAATTTAGATCCTAATTAGCATGCATAAAGTCAAGAAAACATGATTAAAAATTGATTCAATGAAGGCTAATCATATTAGGTGGCCTAGAATCAGACTCGCTCTGATACCATTTTGTAGGGGTTTTAGGGGCTGAATCCGGTAACGCAGCGGAAGCGGTGAAAATCCGATTTTCAGATTTCAATAACTTTTCTCGGATTAATTAAATAAACATATTTATTAAATATTCCAATAATCAAATTATGAAATAAAATTCAATAAGTCATATTTAAGTGAATTTACCAAATTACCCTTACTTTGGTATTTTGTCCATTTTAGTCCGAAATTGATCTAATCAATTTTGAATGATTCTAAATCATTTCTAAGATGAACTTAGCATGTTCAAAACACCAAAACAACCAAATCCCCAAATTCCTTCACTTTGGCCGAGAGCTCCATTAAGGGGGGGTTTGTGCATTTTGTCATTTCATGCATCAAAACACATCAAGATGTAATCCAATGAACATGAAACTTTATATGCATCATATACACACACAAATACACAACATATATGAAAAGGCCCAAATTTGGAATTAGTTATGAACCCTAATTTTTCAATTTCCACAAATTGGACAAATTAGACCAAATACATTAAATCAATTACTTCAATCATCATTCTTCCATCCAATCCAAGTCTCAACACAATGAAACAACTCAAGATCAAATCTAGGTCATTTAAGAGTGGGTCAATAACTCCAGATTAGCAATATGGTTTCCAAAACCTTAAAAGAATAGTTATAACTACAATAGTTACAAGCTTTCTTCATCATACATGCTCAACACTTTCAACAAAATTTCCATCATCAAAAAACAAGAAATAATGAAAATAATAACTTAAGAACATCACAAGATGTTGCCTAGATCCTAAGAACAATTTCCTTCTAATAGTAAGTTTGAAAAACTTACAAAATCCAAGCTTTTCTTTTGGTTTCTTCTTTTCTTCCTCACTTGCTTTCTTTGTTTTCTTTAATGGAGTTTCTTGTAAAGTGTATTAGGTTAACCAAATGAAAAGAAAATGAAAACAATATATACTTGTGCATTTTTGGCCTTGGCCGAAAATTCAACTTGTGTATATACCAAAATTTTCATTTCATTTTCATTTCAAAAAAATTTAATCAACTTGACAAATATCTAAAACACTTTATGGATATTTATTTAAGTCAATAATGGCAACTAATATCATTTACTTAAAATATCCTAATGTAAGATATTTATATTTTAATTAATTTAATCATTTAACAATTAATTAATTAATTAATTAATTAATCAAATACAAATATATTAAATATATGTATAATATTTACATTAAATATTAAAAATATATATTCATTTAGGATATAAGTCAAATGACTCTTTGACTATTAATTAATGTGTATTTAAATTAATCAAGTATTAAAAGTAAATACACAATAATTAGGCAAATGACTATCTAATCCCTTTAGCACGTATCTTGCGTTTAACCTTTAAACGACTTTATAAATAATCAATATTATTTATTTATGTTGCTCTAGTGCTCTACGAGTATGTTTCATTATTGAGACTCTCTAGATTCAGGTATATCCGTCACGAAATCAAATTTCGTGTCCATAATCTATCCACCCTTAGATTATGACGATCACGGATAATCTCGCTGAACCATACAGGTCGAGGTCATGGCAAATGTATAATTCCTCCGTCACAGGTATCCGGATAAATCCCAGAGATATAGATGTAAATGTCAAATCTCTATCGGGATTATCCAGTCGACTATTCTATTAGCAATCTCTAAAAGAATGTTTAGAACTAGCTTCTAAACTTTACCACGGGCCCATGGTTTTATCTGATTGCTAATCATATGGACTACCTATGCTCTGGTACACAGAACTGACGGATCCTATCTTGATACACATAGGACACCCTGAGGATCTATCTACACCCAACGAACAGGCGGAGGTCTGATCTAAATAGATCGGTGACGTGACTGCCGTCTAAGTGTAGAAGATGTCTCATGTGCCCACAATGGCATCTCAAGTCTAAGAATCACAAGTGCTACTCAACCCGAGAAGATTCTTATTGACGCTGGTGTACCATCCATTAAGAATCTTCGGTGAGTCGTTCAGTGTTTATCCGCTATAAACACCTACACGTCTATACCAGTCTCCAAGACTTATGGTTCATTGAGAAACCATTGGAATCATATATTCCAGTATACGACATGTACCGGTCTCAACGGGTTTACTATACTGACCAAGTAGTGTAAACCTTGACAATGAACTGTCTGAGAATGACAACGTCATGATACTACTCAATGTCTGTTGCGACGCTTTTGCAACAGTACCATGACTAATCATTCTAAAGTCATTACGTCTTTAACATTTAATAAGATAGATTATATTATAGAAACTGCATATATTATTCATAATAATAATGTTTTACAGAAGTATTTAACAGAAATACAACCGGGAATTGGCGCTCTGAGCACCAACCCCAACAGAAAGTACTTTGCAAGAAATTTGGTGGCTAAAGTGTTCCAAGTTGTGATAGAACATGCTGGTAATGAATGTAGCCAAGCTTTAGCTCTGTCCTTCAAGGAGTAGGGAAGACACGCAGTCTCATTGCTTCTTCAGCTTCTCGGTTGTAATTGAAAGTGCCACAAACTTCCAAGAAGTTGATGATGTGAGCATTAGGATCTTCAGTTGCATTTCCTCCAAACTGAACTGACTGCTGAATCATCTGAATGCAAGTTTTGATGTCACCCGCATTTGCTGGTAATGGAGGAAGTACAATACATGAAATGAGTCTGTCAACCACCGGAATGGTTCTGTCTCGAATGGGAATTGGTGGTGCAACCTCCAAATGTTCAGGTTCCATGTTGACTAAAGCTTCTTGGGCTTCTCGCCTTTCCCTTCTGAACTGTCTGATAGTTCTTTCGATTTCCGGGTCAAGCGGTCGGAGTTCAAAGGTTCTGGTTCATCTCATAAAGTTTCTTAGAACCTGAAACACAAGAAAATAATAACAATAAGTAAAAAGAAATTAGATACAAGTAAAAGTATCTAACCTCTAAAATAATAATAAAAGATAAATAAGTCCCCGGCAACGGCGATAAAAACTTGATCGGCGTAAACACACACGTATAACGCAAGCGCACGTATCGTTCAAGTAGTATAAAAATATCGATTCCACGAGGACTTAATATCTAATCTATTAATTTTATGAGGTCAAATGATTACTAGTATCTAACAGGTTGTTTGATTGATTTGAAATGGTGACGATTCTAAATTTAAAAACAAGTAAATAAAATTATCGAAAATAGGTTTTAAGAAAATTCAATATTAAAAACTATCTAGGGTTGTGATTTCTTCCAATATCATTTTAAAGATGAAGTGGTTATCTTAAAGTTGGGTAATATATTGATTTATTAACCTGGAACACTAAATTATGTGTAAGCCTCTGTCGATGGTCAGACACAAATACCCAGTTTAATCCAATTGAACCATATGTCTATGTCAACCAAATTATCTGGATTCATTAAGTTTAAGTTCCAATTATGGCTACCCCCGCCCGACAGGTATATTCATATCCTGTAAGGAAATCTATTAAAGGGTTATCTATCCTCAAGGAAGATCGTGGGCTATTGAGTCTAAGGCTGAAACCTAAAATCCCTATGTCTAGTTCATTTTAGATTTACCAGATCAATTTTATTAATGGCCAGTTAATGAAAAAGCATTAAGTTTAAGACTCAATAAATAAATCTTTATATTACCCAAGCTATAATCTAACCCTTATAAAACGGTGATATTAAAAGTCATCACAACCCCAGATAACTAATTTAGTTACAACACATAACTAGGGCTAGTAAAAACTTGAAAATAAAAGACATAAAGTAAAAATGCGATAAAGTAAATACTGAAAAGTAAATTACAATAGAATAAAATGCTAAGGTAAAAGGAATTACTTTTACTACTACTAATTTAGATATCTCCCATAAAATAATATATAAACTTGTGATAATATTACCAACCGACCATATAGGCGGTATCCTGATTAAGTCAAATTAGTCCAACCAGCCATTAAGGCGGTAAAAAGATTTGTCCATGAACCTGCCATATAGGCGGTAAGAAAGTTTAATTACCAACCGACCAATCTGGCGGTATCCTTTATTAGTCAGGTTTAAATAGTGAATATATTATTTTAAGGGAGATTAATCTAAATAGTAACAGTAAAAGAATTACCTTTCACCCTAGCTGGGGAAATTACCTCCTCATGGTAAATAGTAAAAACTGTAAAAAGTAAAAAGTAAAAATTAAATTACTATTATTATAAAACGTAATTAAAATTAATTACAAAACTAAAAACTAAAAAAAATAAAAACTAAAAGAAAGTAGAGAGAAAAACTCTCTCTTTAGATAGAATATAAGAGAGAGAGTGGTGCACTGAATTCTAAAATCTCGAGCTCAATTTATAGGCCTCGGTAGGCTTCCAGCGTCGCGACGCCAGGGCCCTCAGCATCGCTACGCCAGCTTTTGTCGACGTGGCACGCTCTGGTTCGCCGGTTTGAAGATTCTGGATAAGCTGATAAGGTGACACGTGGCAGAGTGGTTGGGCTTCAATTATTATGACACGTGGCGGCTTCTGATTGGTCGCTGAGATTCTTATCTGCCACGTGTCAGATAAGGATTAGATACTCAATGATTGATGTTGATGTGGCGGTGACGTGGCGACACGTGGGAAAGAGACTGTCGGCACCGTAGGATTGCGACATGTGGCACTTCCTGATTGGCTGATGATGACGTGGCGGTGAGGTGGCAATGTTGACTTGCTGATGTGGCTGATGACATGGAGTGATCCGTGGAACATGTGGCGATGATGACTGTCGGCACCGTAGGATGCTGACACATGGCACAGCGTATTTTAGCAGATCGGCTATGATGGTGACACGTGGCACGGCGCATTTTAGCAAAGTCAAACTTTTCTCAGATTCTGATTTGTGGACCCGGCGCACGTTAGCACTGTTCGGCGTATTTTAGACGTCGCGACGTGGAAGGTCTTGGCGTCGCGACGTTGACAATTTACTAGAATGTCCTTTTTGTCCAATTTTCACTGTTTTGACCCAAATCACCTCCAGAATGTCCTGAAACTTTATTTATCTACAAAATAACACAAAACACATCAAAATATTCACAAAACTCAAGAAACTATACAAAATATTAGGTTAAATGAGTGGGAAATAGTGATAGATTTACCACTCATCAACACCTACCCTGATTCGGACTTCCATAGACACATAGTCATACTACCAATGGAATTTCAAGGGGTCTATCCAGAGCGAAGCTATTTTCCGTACCATCGGTAAAACACAACCTCCTACTACACTTGCATGAGTATCCTATACCCAAATATATGAGAACTATGTCGTTATGTTCCCATAACACGCACAAGTGCAATACTAGTCTATTCCGCATTATCGATGTCCAATCTCGATAATACTACGACTAGGGATATTTAATGATTAAACCTTCATGGATTGATATTGTCTCATATCTTATCAATCTGGAACTAATCATATAGACCTTTCATCATTTATACATCTTGGTGATCTAATCACAAATGATAAAAGAGCAATTTCCTTTGTCACATAATTAATTTGTACAACAACACCATGATCTGTACAAAGAGTGATGCTATGGGTCATAACTGTCCAACATCAGACACATTTCTAGCCCCAGGCCTTGCACGTGACATCCGATACTGGATCGTAATACGCAATACTACGTATACTACGCCTGATATAGATCACATATTCCAGTAAGAATATTTCTGGAGAATTGGGTAGGCATGATGCTTTGCTAGAAGCCAATCATGTCTTGTAAATCGGTATAAACGTAGTACTAGGTACGTACGTGTTCGGATAGTCCGACGACCGAATTTACTGCCAATATATCCGGGGATTTCATGGGTCGCTTCCCAAAGATTCACCGATGACGTATGACTTGCACTTTATTAATCTGGGATTAATTAGATGAGAGAGAAAATTAATCTGGGATTAATTTTAATTAATATTTTATCTGGGATAAAATATTAATTAAAAGAGAGAGAACGATTAATTTAGAATTAATCGATAAAATAATATATTCGATATATTATACAAAATTGGATTTCGACGCGGAATTAAATTTAGAATTTAATTCGGGCGAACGAGTTAATTTAGAATTAATTCGTTAGCGACATGAATAGTAATTTTGCTATGCATAATTATTTAATTACGTCGCAACGGAAAATTCGTTAATTTGGAATTAACGAACCCGAGCCCGAGAGTGTTTGCGGACGCACTCGCATTACGAATTTAAGTGCGGCCCACAAGTCACATCAAGCGTTAAATCATTAGTCACTTTGATTGATGTAATGTCTAGTCACTTTGAGTGATTGACAACATGTCACTTTTGATGTGAATAGTGATGAAGGTGGTTGTGGCTTTAATGCTTTGACTTTTCGTAAATGGATTTTTGAAATTCATTTTTATGTATTAGATACACAACTCCAACAACCAAACCAACTCATTCATTCTCTTCCTCTCCTTCTCTCTCACTCACGGCCTTGGGCCATTTTTGCTTTCAAAATTCTGCAATTGCCGAATTCAAGGAGAAGCATAAGGGAATTTTGCGGCAAAATTTTCGGAGTGCTAGCACACTTTAAGGGTCTTGCAAAGGTGATAGGGAACTAATTTCGTGAGCATGGAATACACAAACCAAAGCTTGGAGCTTGGAGGACACCATGGCCGAAAATGGAGGAGCAAAATGGAGCAGAAAGCCGAGAGCCACATGGATGAAAAGCTTGAAGTTTTTGTTGTTCCTCGCGTCGCCACAACCGATCGTTGTAAGTATATTTCCGCCATACTTTTACGAGTATTCACATATATGTTTCATTGCTTGAATTGATCCTTGAGACTGAATAGAAACCCAACAATGGTATTTTGAGCCATTTTGAGCATGAAACTTGATTAGGGTAAAATTGGGTAAATTGAATTTGAACATGTTTTAATGAAATTGATCGTTGGAATATGCTTATATTATGTTAAATTTGAGTTGTGCATAATCAATTTTGTGAAATATTGATTGGATCAATTTTTCCCCAAATATCAAGGCTTGGCCGAATATGATGTTTTCCCTAATATCATGGTATTTTGTGTTTTTGATCATTGGATGAGTTGGAAAACATTGGGTAATGTTGATTTAGGATTTAATTGGATTGAATTCGGAATCGAACAAAGAAATCTCAAATTGCTGTGAGTGTAGAAGCATGTAAAATGATTGATTTTTTATTAAAATGTGTTGGACATGTTTTGATGATAATGAGCATAATTAATTGTGCAAATTTATGTTTTGAAATGTTAATTTGGGTAATTAATTATGGCATACACTTTAGTTAATTTAATTATGAAATTTGGAATTTTGAAATTAAATTATTGGGCTTATTTTGGAATTGGGCCTTAAAAGTTGTAATTGGGCTTAATGGGCTTGGTTGTACCAATTTAGTTTAGGCTAAATGGGTTGGATCCAATTGGGCCCAAAACCATTTCCATAAAGTCCAATTATGACTAAATAGACCTTTAATTTTATTGGGCCTAATGGGCCTAAATTGGTTTCTTGGCAAATAAGGGTGATTCCTTAAAAGGGCTTTGGTATTTGGGTTTGACCCATATTGACCAAAAGTCCATGCCTTAAGAAATTAATTGAAAGCCCATTGGACTTTAAATTAAATTGACATTGGATGTTAATTGGGCTTTGAGACCCGTAACGATTAGATTTAGATTCTAAGTCGAAAAGGTACATTAAAAAGTGTAAATATTTAATTTGGAATTAAATAGATGAATTAGTATTAAATACAAATTAAATTGGATTTAATGTTGTAGTTTGATATAATTCAAGAATTCGTACTTTGAGTACTTATTCACAAAACGAGTTGGACTCGCGCAAAATCAAATCGTTGTTTGAACATTGGATGGTCATTAATATTCAGATTAATTAATTGGATTATATTGATTGATAACATGCTTGTGTGAATACATGGTTGCGATGTATGAATAATGTATATCGGATGGATATTAGATGGGTGAGGGCAATTTTGGAAATTATTGTAATAAATTTAGAATTTATTAATTGGACCTGCGTGTCCAGCCTATTACCTCCTTACTCTTTGTATTTCTCCTCACCTATTCCCCTCAATGTAAATGAGGTTTCTTTAGAAGTGTTACGTAATTGGGTAGAAGTAATACTTGTGCTAGCGGGAGAGAGGAAAATGAGAGATTTGTTCTAGGAACAATGTTTAAGTATCCATCCGCATATCATTATTATTTTATTTACTTACGCGCCTTATTATGTGTTTAGAATGCATGTTTAAGGGTTTATGATGATGAGACCTTAACAAAGATAATTAATTGGTTGCCAATTACACGCGAAAAAACCCTCAAAACATATTAAGCATTTTTCCTTCCATTGAGTGATTCTTACTCAAGATCCAAGACTGGCACTGGTTTGTTGGCCAAAGTCAATACCTTTGTCCGTCGCGGATGTGTTTGAATCATGAAGGCTTTGTTCCATATTGGTGTCTTGTCCAAGTTGTGATTTGTTGGCCAAAGTCAAGATCACTTCTTGTCCATCGACATTGATTATGAAGCTTTCCAAGGTCAATGGGTTCCGCTTAACTGGGATCACTAAGTTTGTTGTGCCAAAGCCAAGGCTTAGTTGATTCAGAGGAAAAAGGTTAGGTAATATATTAGATATATTGGATATATTGGATATATGCTTGTCCCATAAGGATCTTCATAGATCTATCCTTAGATCTTAGAAGTACTAATTGCAATAGAAAACTCTTGGAGAGTTAAAGGCTATACTCAAGGAGTCAAAGCCGGAGTTTGCAATAAGGCTAGAAGCGCAAGGCGTATCTTATTTCGACATTCCGGAAGGCCAAGGCTTGGCCAAAGGCTTCTGGGGTGTGGAAAAGGGGCAAAGGCAAAGTCATTATAATCTTCTGGGAAGACAAATGACATATCCCAAAATGTCTGTCTAAACTGTGGCAAACAGAATCACATGAAGCGTGACTGCCGTATGGACAAGGCAGACATGAAGGAAGTGAAGAAGGGCAAGGCTCCGGCTTCAAATATATTTGTCATAAACATGTTCACTACTAGTATTAAAATAGGATTTTAGATACTAAGTGTGCTATATAAATATGTACTGGTGTGCAGAATCTGCTAATTAGCAGGATATTGACTTCAGTGGAGATTAATCTGTGAATCGAAAATGGGACAACAGTCGTTGTTTTAACCGTAGATACCTAAATTTAGGAATTACCCTTCGGGTATGTACTTAAATTAGGAAACGGTTACAATGTAACTAGTTTGACTATAAATATTATCTTTGTATCAGGGTTTAACCCGTTGCGGGTATACCTTTATATTCTAGAACACTAAAATATTTTATTTTATAAAGATGATATTGAGATAAACACATTAGATGTGAAAAACAGTATTTATATTTTGAATATAAATAAATCTCAAACATATAACATGACAAACAAATAGCTCAAACTGAATTAATCAATTGAAACTTAAATGTGGCATTGTTGTCTGGGACACAATTTAACAAGACTCGTATATCCACACTTTTGAAGAGTGGATACTATGATGGATTTGATTCTATTCAAATAATATCTACGAATCTAGTTTATTGGGCAAAGTGCCTGAAATACCTTTACTTGGTAAAAGTGTAAGTGCCACCGATCTGTTAGCCCTCGTTCATAGTGACGTTAGTGGGCCCATATCTAGTTAGGCTAGAGGTGGATATGAATATTTCGTGACCTTTACGGATGTGGCATCACGTTATGAATATGTGTTTCTTTTGAAACACGAATCGGAAACTTTTGATTAAATCAATGAGTTTCGACACGAAGTAGACAAACAGATCGGCTAAAGTATTAAAGACATCACGGTTATACCATGATGAAAATACTTAAGCAATAAGTTTCTCAAATACTTGAAAGAGTATAGTATTCTTTCAATTAGGACTCCTCCCGGAACACGTCAATTTGACAGTGTGTCCGAACTGAGAAACCGAATTTTGTTAGACATGATAAGGTTAATCATGAGTCGCTCTGAGCTACCATTTCCTTCAACGGATATGCATAAGCAGTGCAAAACTTATTTTGAATAAGGTTCCATAAAAATCTATTTGACATACTTCATATTAGATATGAACAGTAAAGAAACTGGGTTTTCTCATTCCTAAAGATTTGGGAATGCTAGGCATAAGTTTGGATGGTACCAAACCAGAACCCAAATCTGATAAGTGCCTAATGGAAGGCAACATACCAACGTACTAAGCTGGGCTTGTAGCGAAAAGGTATCGTTATCAACATTGTGTCGATTACGACGAAACCTTTTACCTGTTGCCATTGTTAAATCCATTTGGATAATGCTTGCTGATGCTGCATGTTACATTTATGAAATATGGCAGCTGAATGCCAAAACCGCTTTCCTTAACGGAAAACTTTTGGAGGATGTTTACAACATCCTGACAGTTTTGTCGTACTAAAACGAGCAGACAAGGTTTGCAAGTTAATTCGATCCATGGATGGATTGACGCAAGCATAGCATTCTTGGAATTATCGTTTTGATGTAATCATAATGGTATATGATTTAATTCAAAACGAAAATGATTCTTGTGTATATAAGGAGGTTAATGGGAGCGCACTGACAGTGGATGTCCTAAATAATGATGACATGTCATTTCTTGGAAATGATATTCCCATAATACAATCGGTGAAAGCTTGGTTTTCATGAAAATTCTCCGTAGAATTCTTGGGAGAGATAACCTTTATTCTAGGAATAAAGATCTAATGGGATAGATTTAAAGTTGTTGGTACTCTCCAAGAACTCATACATTGAAATAAATGTACGTGACCCGGTGTCTCATACGCTTTGAGCATATGGAGTCACAATCAGGCCAATCCAAGTGATAGTCATTGGATTGATATTAAGAACATCCTTGAGTATCTTAGAGGAACTAAGGATGCCCTCTTATACTATGGAGAATGAGAACTTGAAGAGACTGGATTCACTGCTGCAAGTTTCCAAACCGATATAAAACGACTATAAGTCGTAAGAACAGTACTATACAGTTTGAATAACAGAACAGCGAGCTGAAAATCTTCCAAGCAAGATACTGTTACCGAATAAACAACAAAAGCGGGTTATTGCTGCAGCTGAGGCAGCAATAGAAGCCATTTGGGTCGATAATAATCCTAATCAGATTAGGAATAGTTCTGTTAGCAGCTGAGCTATGCTACAGCACAGGCTAAAAAATTAATGGTCTCATCAACGATCCAGATATATACTTCAACTATTCATCTGATTCGTTCGGATCATACATCATGGCGATGTGATGATCGAATAAATCGCATCAGATGATAATCATGTAAATCCGTTGATGAAAGCATTTTCTCAGCAGAAATTTGAGTGAACCGTACATAGTTTGGGTGTAGGACACTTGAGTGATTGGCTATAGGCCAAGTGGGAGATTGTTGGACAGTTATGACCCATAGAATCACTATTTATACAGATCGTGGTGTTGTTGTACAAATTAACTATGTGACAAAGGAAATTGCTCTTTTATCATTTGTAATTAGATTACCAAGATGTAAAAATGATAGAAGGTCCATATGATTAGTTCCGGATTGATAAGATATGAGACAATATCAATCCATGAAGGTTTAATCATTAAATATCCCTAGTCGTAGTATTATCGAGACTGGACATCGATAATGCGGAATAGACTAGTATTGCACTTGTGCGTGTTATGGGAGCATAACGACATAGTTCTGATATATTTGGGTATAAGATACACATGCAAGTGTAATAGGAGGTTGTGTTTACCGATGGTACGGAAACAACTTCGTTCTGGATAGACCCCTCGGAATTCCATTGGTAGTATGACTATGTGTCTATGGAAGTCTGAATCAGGGTAGGTGTATTTGGTCTTAACCTGAGACTTGCCCCGCTAATATTTGTGACAATCAATACGCTTTGGTTTAGGTCGTCCAGGGCTTTAACAGGTTCTGTGTACGCCTCTTCTGGGTATATTGAGAATCGTAGTGTATTGGGTGTGATGTCGAGATGGAAGTATCACTCCAGTCATAGTGGAGATGATGATCACGTAGGATACGGAACTGGTTCTCTTATATGCTGCAGCTATCGGGATATTATGACTAGGTCATGTTTATCCGATTATAGAGACTAGTTGATATATGCTTCGTACGGGGCAGACACATTTCCAGCCCCAGGCCTTGCACGTGACATCTAATACTGGATCGCAATACGCAATACTACGTATACTACGCCTGATATAGATCACATATTCCAGTAAGAATATTTCTGGAGAATTGGGTAGGCATGATGCTTTGCTAGAAGCCAACCATGTCTTGTAAATCGGTATAAATGTAGTATTAGGTACGTACGTGTTCGGATAGTCCGACGATCGAATTTTCTGCCAACATATCCGGGGATCTCATGGGTCGCTTCCCGAAGATTCACCGATGACGTATGACTCGCACTTTATTAATCTGGGAATAATTAGATGAGAGAGAAAATTAATCTGGGATTAATTACGGAGATATTTTATCTGGGATAAAATATTAATTAAAAGAGAGAGAACGATTAATTTGGAATTAATCGATAAAATAATATATTCGATATATTATACGAAATTGGATTTCGACGCGGAATTAAATTTAGAATTAATTCGGGCGAACGAGTTAATTTAGAATTAATTCGTTAGCGACGTGAATAGTAATTTTGCTATGTATAATTATTTAATTACGTCGCAACGGAAAATTCGTTAATTTGGAATTAGCGAACCCGAGCCCGAGAGTGTTTGCAGAAGCACTCGCATTGCGAATTTAAGTGCGGCCCCCAAGTCACATCAAGCGTCAAATCATTAGTCACTTTGATTGATGTGATGTCTAGTCACTTTGAGTGATTGACAACATGTCACTTTTGATGTGAATAGTGATGGAGGTGGTTGTGGCTTAATGCTTTGACTTTTGGTAAATGGATTTTTGAAATTTATTTTTGTGTATTAGATACACAACTCCAACAACCAAACCAACTCATTCATTCTCTTCCTCTCATTTTTCTCTCACTCACGGCCTTGGGCCATTTTTTCTCTCAAAATTCTGCAATTGCCGAATTCAAGGAGAAGCATAAGGGAATTTTGCGGCAAAATTTTCGGAGTGCTAGCACACTTTAAGAGTCTTGCGAAGGTGATAGGGAACTAATTTCGTGATCATGGAATACACAACCCAAATCTTGGAGCTTGGAGGACACCATGGCCGAAAATGAAGGAGCAAATGGAGCAGAAAGCCGAGAGCCACATGGATGAAAAGCTTGAAGTTTTTGTTGTTCCTCGCGTCGCAACAACCGACCATTGTAAGTATGTTTCCGCCATACTTTTACGAGTATTCACATATATGTTTCATTGCTTGAATTGATCCTTGGGACTTAATAGAAACCCAACAACACTGGGTATGTGCAGTTGGCCATCGTTAGAGGCTTTTGCATAGTTTTGTGTTCCAGGTTAGTAAACCAATATATTGCACAAACATGAAATAACCACTTCATCTTTTAAAAGATATTGGAAGGATTCACAACCCTGGATAGTTTCTTAATATTGAATTTTCTTTAATCTATTTTTGCGCAATTTTATTTACTTGTTCTAAGTTTAAAGTCACCACCCAATCAAACAATCAATCCATTAGATACTTGTAATAATTTGGCTTCATAAACTAATAGCTTAGGTTTTAAGTCCTCGTGGGATCGATATTTTTTATACTACTTGAACGATACGTGCGCTTGCGTTATACGCGTGTGATTACACACCGGTCATGTACCATCTATTAGGAATCTTCCATGAGTCATTCAGTAATCATCCGCTATGAACACCTACATATCTATACGAGTCTCCCTAGACTCGTGGCTTACTGAGACATCGGAATCTAATATCCTGATATACGACATGTACTAGTCTCTTGAATTGTAAACCTTAACTATGAACTGTTTAAGAATGATACTGTTACAACATTTCTTAATGTCAATTACGACGCTTTTACAATTACTTTATAACATAATCATTCTTAGGTCATGTACGTCTTTACCATTTTTAGTAAAAAAATATTGACGGAACTATAAATTTTATTCATAATAAAATATTATTTATATATGTTATTACAAGGAAATACATGAGAAATCGGCACGCCAAGTACCAACTCCAATAATTTGTCCCACTTACTCTAGTGCCATAACCGATGGTATCTAATACTCATCGCCTTTGTATGCTTATCAAATAACTTAGGAGATATGGCCTTGGTAAGTGGATCTGCTACATTTTCTTCACTCTGTATCTTGCATATGATAATGTCTCCACGCGACACAATCTCTCGAATGGTATGGCACTTTCGCTCCTTATGCTTCAATTTTTTATGTGCCTTGGGTTCCTTTGCTTGTGCAACAGCTCCGGCATTATCACAGTGCAAAGGAATTGAATTCTCAATGCTTGGGACAACTCCCAATTCTGTGACAAAGTTTCTAATCCAGACAGCTTCTTTTGCAGCCTCAGATGCCGCAATATATTCCTCCTCTGTGATGGAATCAGTTGTCGATTTATGTTCGGGACTTTTCCAACTAACTGCAGCACCGTTAAGGGTAAATATGAATCCCGATGTAGACTTTCTATCATCCAGATCCGATTGGAAATCTGAATCTGTATACCCATTAACTTGCAGTTCTTCTTCTCCATAAATCAAAAACGTATCCTTAGTACCTTCAAGATATTTCAGGATATGTTTAATGATCATCCAATGGTCGTTACTCGGATTTGATTGATATCTACTAGTTACACTAACTGAGTAACTAATATCAGGTCGCGTACACAACATGACATACATAATGCTACCCAAACACGAAACATAAGGTAGATTAGATATTCTCTTCTCATCTTCAATTTGCGGACATATTTTCTTCGAAAGATGTACACCATGTCGGAAATGTATGTTAACTGTCTTAAAGTTACTGAAATTATACCTTTCTAAGATCTTATCTATGTACGTGGACTGAGACAATCCAATAAGCTTTTTTTCTTTATCTCGATAGAGTTTTATACCCAGATATAAGAAGCTTCACCCAGGTCTTTCATAGAGAAGTTTTTATGGAGATAAGTTGTTACGCCTTGCATCATCCCGATATCATTCCCAATGATCAGGATGCCATCCACATAGAGTAACAAAAATACCACCATGCTCCCACTGACCTTTTTATACACACTTGATTCATTTGTATTCTTGAGGAAACCAGACAATCTAATAACCTCATCGAATCGAAGATTCCAACTCCGTGAAGCTTTTTTAAGTTCATAAATGGACTTTTAAGCTTACAAACCATATCTAAGTCTTGGCTAGACGCAAAACCCTCCAGCTTTTCAATATAGATTTCTTTATCAAGAAATCCATTCAAGAATATCATTTTGACATCCATTTTTCAAATCTCGTAGTCATGGTAGGCAGTTATAGCCAATAAAATCCTAATAGACTTCAACATCACTACTGGCGAAAAGGTTTCAACATAGTCGACACCAGGTCGTTGTGTATAACCCTTTGTAACCAGCCGGGCCTTGAAAGTTTCAATGTTTCCATCAAGCCCTCTCTTCCTCTTGTAAACCCATTTACAACCGACAATAATGATTCCCTCAAGAAGAGGAACCAAGTCCCAGACTTGATTCTGATACGTTTAGTCGAACTCTGATTTCATGGCTTCCTGCCATTTTATGGAATCGATGTCTAACATCGCTTCTTTGTAAGTCCTCGGGTCAGTCTCTTCTACCAAGAGCATATCAAGACCTCTGTCCTGTATCAAAGACAATCGCTCAGGAGGTCTTATGACCCTACTCGACCTACGAAGTGTGTGCGTCAAAAATCTTTCACCTTCTTGAACCTCATATTCCTCCTGCGGTTTGTCAATTATAGGCTGAACTTCATCAAGTTCAACTTGTCTATGATCTCCTCATTCTGCCAAAAATTCTATTTCTAGAAACTTTACGAAGCGAGCTACGAATAAGTTTCGACACTCGGAATTATATAACAAATATCCTTTCGTATTGGAAGGATACCCAACAAACCTAAACTTTTGTCATCGAGGCAAAAGGTTATCCTGCTGCGCCACTCTGACGTACGCAGGATAGCCCCAAACCCTAATATAATTAAGGTTCAGTTTCCTACCAGTCCATATCTGATATGGGGTCATAGGAACAGCTTTGGAAGAAACTTTGTTCAAAAGATGAATAGCAGTAAGAAGCGAATAGCCCCACAGGTAATATGGTAGATCTGTATAACTCAACATAGAACGAACCATATCTAATAAAGCCAGATTTCTCCTTTCAGGCACTCCATTATGATGTGGAGTACCTGGAGGAGTATATTGAGCAAGAATCCCATTCTCCTTTAAATAATCAGTGAACTCATCACTCACATATTCACCACCTCGATCCGATCATAGACATTTGATGAATTTCTCAGTTTGCTTTTCCACTTTATTTCGAAAATCTTTGAACCTTTCAAAAGTTTCTGATTTATGTTTCATCAAATAAACATAACCATATTAAGACAAATCATCGGTAAAAGTAACGAAGTATGAATAGCCAATATGAGCAGTGAGACTCATGGGACCACATACATCAGAATGTACTAGTTCCAATAAGTCTAAGGCTCGATGTCCTACACCGGTAAATGAGGCTTTTGTCATTTTACCCTAAATACAAGATTCGTAAGTCGGGTAAGGCTCAATAGTGAGATTCTCAATCAAACCATTCCTAACAACTGGGTAAGGTGTTGTACGCCAATATGACGTAACCTCATGTGCCACAGTTCAGTATCATTAACATCAGATCTATTTCGTTTATTAGTCTCAACATTCAAAATATCTCTAGATGGATGCAAAATGTAATGACCATTCTCATTTGCACATTAAATGATAGGAATATTATATTTCATATAAATACAGAGAATGATTCTTAATATTTACACAAAAACCTTATATATCTTATACAAAAAGTGATATAATATTTGCCACACATCCTGGCACAAAATAACAGTCATTTAATAAAATGCTCCCACTAGACAATGGAATATCATATACCCCAACTGCAACTGCATCTAAAGAGTCTCCACTCCCGAAAAGCAACTGCAATGATCAAGATTTAAGCTTTCTACTTTCCTTCAACCCCAGCAACAAATTACAGATGTGAACAGGACAATCAGAGTCTAAATTCCAACTGGAAGAAATAGCTTCACAAGCTAAAGAGATATCAATAACGGGAAAAATAAATATACCTGAAGCAGAGGCTCTGTCTCTCTTTAACTGCGTAAGATATTCAAGACAGTTACATTTCCAGTGCTCAACCTTGCTACAGTGGTGGCATGTGTCTTCGACAACTCTCTTAGGCTTAGGTTTCGCTATCTTACCATGAGGACCAATCTTTTTACCTTTCTTCTTCTTTATTTTGCCCTTCTTTTGAGAAGCGGCAGAGAGAGAAGTAGGTTTAAGAGGCGAGTCAGCACTCCCTTCTTAAGATCATTCTCAGCAGTGAGCAGCATCCTATGTAACTAACTGTAGGAACAGTGAATTCCATGCATATTAAAATTCAGCATAAACTGACGAAATGTGCTCGGGAGTGAGCCTAATATCAAACTACGCCCAAGAGTTTCATTAAGTGGAAAGTCATATAGCCTCAATTGATCAATCAAATCAATCATATGAAGCACATGCGGACTGACTGGTTGACCCTCATCCAGTCTTGAGTGAAATAGTTCCACCGTCACTCTATGGACAGTGATTTGTTATAGATTCATAAAGAGCTCCCTAAGTTGAGAGATTATGCTATATGAATCAGGCATGTCAATATATTGCCTCTTCAGCTTCTGAGTCAGCGATCCGAGGATGTATGACTTAACTTTTAGATCATCATCCTTCCATTTCTGGAAGGTTGCAAGCTCCTCGGGTTTTGACTCAGGTGGTATAGCTAGAGAAACCGGTCCATCCAACACATACCATAATCTCTCGGATTCGAGGAAAATCCTCAAATCCATTTCCCAGTCAGCAAAATTTTCGGGCCCAATTGGCTTATTCACATCAAGCATATGAGCTAAAGGATTGGAAGACGAAGAGTCGGCCATCGCAAATATATCATATAGATAGCGAAAGAAAAAATTAGCAGAAAATACAGTTTCATACAATATCAAACATAACATCAAATAAATTATGGATTTTTAATTTAAATGATGCCCTCCCACTGAATCATGCAATACGGTAATCCCATAAAACAAAGTAATAATATAATCAAATTAAATTAAAACAGAAGGAAGTAGATCCCATAAATATATTTCGGCTCACAGCTTTGGCACGTTCTCGCTTACGTATATTCATTAGGTAGACAACCATTGTCAATCACAATAGTGACTCGTAAATTTCAGTCCTGATCGTTTCTCATTGTGATAGTTTTGGCACGTTCACAATGAGGCGTTTTCAAGGCTTAACTTTTCAGTGACAAACTCAAGTTACCGGTGTAGTCCTGACAGCTTTGGCACGTTCAGGATTTCCACTTTCACTTGAATTTGTCTCTTATCATATAAGTTCTACCGGAGCAAATGAACTACCATCGGCCATAATTGCACAGCTTTGGCACGATACAGCTACAGTATCAGGAAAACATTCGCATCCGTACTGACAAGGCGGACCAAGAAAAAAGCACACACAAATACAATTTACTTTAAAGCCTTATTAAAGGGAATTTTCCGCTAAACTGTCAAACAGATTATTTAGATCATATCTAAGAAAGCATGTGTTTATGGAAATAAGTCTTAGATTATATATAAAATATCATGCTAGAATCATTTTATGGATTAGGAATCAGACAAGCTTTGATACCATTTTTGTTGGCGTATTTACGGTTTTACCGGGTGGCGCAACAGAACGTGAAAAATCTAATTTTTCAAATTTCAAAAATTTATTCTTTGGAATATTAAAATAAACTATTTATTTTAATATTTAATCCCAAATCAAGTTTGGAATTACCCAAATTACCCTTTAGTCGAAAATTGCCTATATGCAAACTTTTTATATTTTGCTCATTTTAGTCCAAAAGTGTCAATTACACATTTAAGTGTTTCCAAAACACTACCAAAATGATTAATATACATCTAATGTACCCAATTTAATCCATAGAATGAAAAGCCCCAATTTTGGATAATACATCAACCCTAGAAATTCCAATTAATCAAATTAACCAAATTGAACTTTAATAATTATTATTAGGCTCAAAGTATCTTCACACATGCATTTAATCTTCCCAACAAATAAAAAACCCAAATTCAAGAGAAGTAAACATATATACTTCACATGTATTCTCAAAAATGCAAAGGAAATAATTTCCTAGCTAAAAGAGTAATAAACTTACCTTAAACTTGAAAAATCTTTAAGCCTTTTTGCTTGATTTTGATCCCCAAATTTTTCTCTCTCTTTATGTTTTTCTCTCTAATTTTGTTGTTGAAGAAATGGGAATAGTTCCTAAAATCTTAGTTGGCCGAAACTTGTAAGTAGTGGGAGAGAGAAAAAATTCAATTTATTTGATTTATTAAAAACAATTCAACAATTCAAAAAAAATATCTCTCTCCACTAATTTCCAACAAATCCATATGTCATAATTATAAGCATCCTACACATGTCTTATACATGTGAATTATATATTAATAATTCCAATACATTTATTTAATAAATTAATTAATTAACACTTTAATTAATTAATCCATTTAATCAAATGTATAATGTATTTCTACATTTACAATAAATGTTAAAATACATCCAAAGTTGACATATGTCCCAAAAAATATTCGATAATTAATTAATACGTATCTAATCAAATTATGTATCTAATACACATACATATTAATTTAGGAAATTACCGAATACCCCGCATGTGTAATTTTCGTTTAATCGTTAAATGATTTTTGAATAATCAATATTATTCGTTAGAAGTCGCCCTAGTGCTCTACGAGTATTTTTGATTATATGAGACTCTCTAAGTTCAGGTATATCCGTCACGGGATCAAATCTCATTTCCATAATTTACCCACTCATAAATTATGACGACCACAGATATTCTCGCTAAACCATACAAGTTGAGATCTTCGTATAAATATAATCCTTCCGTCATAGTTATCCGGATAAATACCAGAGACAGATATAATCGTCAAATCTCATAAGGTATTATCCTGTCGACGTATAGATTCGCGATTTCTCAATAACACTCAGAACTCATTTCCGAGTGTACCATGGCCATGGATTTGATAAATCGCAATCTCATGAAGTGGATACCTAAATCCTGTATGCAGGACCGACGGATTCTCTCTGGACACATCACCGAATATCATGAGCATCAGTCCACACCCAACAAACAGGCGGAGGTCCAACCTAAAAAGGTCATAGACGTGACTGTCATCAAAGTGTGGAGGATAACTCATATATCCACCGTGGTATCTCAAGTCAAAGGACCACTATGCTACTCAACTCAAGAAGATTCCTATTGACGCAAGCTTATCATCTATTAGGAATCTTCCATGAGTCGTTCAGTGCTCATCTGCTATGAACACCTACATGTCTATACGAGTCTCCCTAGACTCGTGGGGATGGGCTATTATCCTTTTGCATTATCTCATTTATCTCCTTTTAATGGTTATGATTTAGTCAAAAAAATCTAATGGCCATTATTTTGCCAACACAAAAGTCAAGCCAACTTTTGGATCAAATTCATTAATGTGTTGTCAAGATTTTGACCCTTAGATTTATCTTGATTAAATCATAACCTTTAAAAGGAGATAAAGGATATAAATGTGAAAGGATGATAGCCCAATCCAGACTCGTGGCTCACTGAGATAAATCATCGGAATCTAATATTCCGATTTACGACATGTACTAGTCTCCCGGGTTTACTTTCGGACCAAGAATGTAAACCTTAACTAGGAACGGTTTAAGAATGATACCGTTACAACATTTCTCAATGTCAATTGCGACGCTTTTGCAATTACGTTATAACTTAATCATTCTTAGGTCATGTACGTCTTTACCATTTCTAATAAAAAATATTGACGAAACTGTAAATTTTATTAATAACAAAATATTGTTTATACACATATTTACAAGGAAATACATGAGAAATCGGCACGCTGAGTACCAACTCCAACATGAAGTTCATGTTTGCATGGTATTAATGGTCTACTGGGATGTCTTGTCTCTTATTTTTTGTTTGGAATGTGTTCTGCTTCTGAGCATATTTCGTTTTGTCAATATCTGTTGTCTATTCCTTTCATTGCTTCTATTAGTAATAGTTCGATTTAAAAGGTTCCACATGATTTTCATTATCATGACAGGGAAGAGCACACTATTGAATCATTTGTTTGGTACCAACTTTAGGGAAATGGATGCGTTTAGAGGAATGTATGATCTCGTAGTACTCGTATGGACTTCATTCTTTTGTTAATTGGATAGTCTAATAATTGATAGCATGTGCTTCTCTTCAAGTCTCAAACCACAAAAGGTATTTGGATAGCAAGATTTGCTGGCATTGAGCCTTGTACTCTTGTAATGGACTTAGAGGGTACTGATGGTAGAGAATGAGGAGAGGTACTCCTTTGAACTTGTTTTTGGTTTGATATATTTTAATTTTTTTTTCAGTTGTAATAAATGTGATCATCAATTGGATTTTGCCTTCATCACCAGCCCTCTTTTGCACTTGTTTGTGGTTCAGTTTATAACGTATTGCTTCCAATTGACATTAATATATCATCATATTATTTATACCCTGTGGAATTTAGGCATGTAATTTTGGAGTTATTTAGTTCTTTTTTGGAGATGTAGGACTGATATTGGTGTTAAAAGAGTTGGGTGATGTACTGCTTGCTGACTCTTACGTTGTTTCTTTGTTCCTCTCAGGATGATACTGCCTTTGAGAAGCAAAGTGCCCTCTTTGCCCTTGCTGTTTCAGATATAGTTCTAATAAATATGTATGTTATTTTGTCTAGCAACAGAAGATCATTAGTTGGATTCTGCACAAACTTTCACCCCCTTTATCAATAAATTTTTTTGAGAGTTTCCTTCCATTGTCTTTTGATTAACCCTTTGAGATATTTTCTATGTAGATGGTGTCATGACATCGGCCCTGAGCAAGCTGCAAATAAACCTCTTTTAAACACTGTATTCCAGGTCATCTACATGTGTGTGCCTTTATGCAAGTGCAACCAGTATTCTGCCATTAAAGTTTTGGTTTATAAGTTTTTGTTGGAATATACTTACAGGTCATGATGCGGTTGTTCCGTCCACGCAAAACAACCTTAATGTTTGTCATACGTTGTTGACGGCTGATTTTGGTCTCAGGGCAATATGAGAATATTACTCCCGAGACAATCCTCCCTCAATAGTGAATTTGTTTGGTTATGGGGGACCAAAAGCAAACTTAGCAAAAGACAGATAAATATGCCAATCGACAAAGAGATTTAACGTGGTTCGGCGGATCTTGGTCCGACCTACGTCTACGGGCACAAAAAGGATGATACTTTTATTACTCAAACGCGCTTCTCAGCTTGGCTTCTTGTTTTTTACAAGTCTGATGGTAATGAATTTGATATTGATTCTCTCCTTATTCTCCTCCCCTTAAGCATATTCTACCCTCCTATTTATAATAGTACAGAAATCAGATTCCTTCTTTTACAAGGGTTTCCTAGTTGAACCAATTTCCCTTTCCCATAAGGATTCCAAGTAAAAAACTACATTTACTTCATTTATCATACTAGGACATTGACTTACTAGTTTACCCCATGAAAGTAGGATAACGTATTATTTTATCTTGTATGGATAGAATGCCTTATCTTCCCGAACATGTCTTGCCATATGTTCGGTTTTCACGAGGTCGGTCTTCATGTGGTCGGTCATAATAGTCTTTTGTACTGAGAATGCTGCTGTCGACCTGATAATTGCCCGGTCATCTTGAACTCAAGTGCTCGGTCACTAACCGTAAAGTTCCCGGCCCCTTACTATTGACTCTTTAGTGGTTGGGTCGGCATTAATAATCTTGACTGAGAAGTGAATTACCTTTTTTACCCCTGTCGTGCTGCTTAAATAACATAGTGCCTGAAAACACCATCAACATCTGTCCCCTAGTTCTCGGTTCCAACGAGTATGCAAGTTGGTGTCGGGAACTATATAAAGATGGTGTGCTGATCGCCTTGCTGGTGGTCGCTCCAGAAATCACAGAGAAATTGCATTTGCCATCAACTAAGTCTTTTGTTTCTATCTTCATATCCTCGGTTATTGGAGATGCTGACCCTATTCAGAACGATTCTCCACCTCAAAGCAAATTGCTTACTTGGGTCGTTCCATCAGGAGATGAAGTTCCTCTTGTTGTCCAAACTAAAAATGACTCCTCCTCTGTAATATATGTACCAGAGATTTAGAGGTCCTGACCCCTGACTGATCCAATCTCGATTGTGAGGTGAAAATTTTGCCTCTGAGCTAACGATGATGTGCTATGTGGCATGTGATCCTGTCTCGAGCTGTGAGAGATGCTCGGACCTGGGGGAATGTTACGTCCACAGTCCGAAGGACTGACTCGGTGGGACGCAACCTGACCCCGAATGAAGAGAGGCACTTGGACCTGGGGGATGTTACGTCCCCAGTCCGAAGGGCTGACTCGGTGGGACGTACCCCGACCCCGAGCTGAGAAAAGCACTTGGACCTGGGGGGAATGTTACGTCTCCAGTCCAAAGAGGTAGACTCGGTGGGACGTAACCTGACCTCGAGTGAAGAGAGGCACTTGGACCTGGGGGAATGTTACGTCTCCAGTCCGAAGGGCTGATTCAGTGGGACGTAACCCGACCCCGAATGAAGAGAGGCACTTGGACCTGGGGGAATGTTATGTCCCCAGTCCGAAGGGCTGACTCGGTGGGACGTACCCTGACCCCGAGCTGAGAAAGGCACTTGGACCTGGGGGAATGTTACGTCCCCAGTCCGAATGGCTGATTCGGTGGGACGTAACCCGACCCCGAATGAAGAGAGGCACTTGGTCCTGGGGGAATGTTATGTCCACAGTCCGAAGGGCTGATTCGGTGGGACGTAACCCGACCCCGAATGAATAGAGGCATTTGGACCTGGGGGAATGTTACGTCCCCAGTCCGAAGGGCTGAATCGGTGGGACGTACCCCGACCCCGAGCTGAGAAAGGCACTTGGACCTGGGGGAATGTTACGTCCCCAGTCCGAAGGGCTGATTCGGTGGGACGTAACCCGACCCCGAATGAAGAGAGGCACTTGGTCCTGGGGGAATGTTACGTCCACAGTCCGAAGGGCTGATTCGGTGGGACGTAACCCGACCCCGAATGAATAGAGGCACTTGGACCTGGGGGAATGTTACGTCCCCAATCCGAAGGGCTGACTCTGTAGGATGTAACCCGACCCCGAATGAAGAGAGTCACTTGGACCTGGGGGAATGTTACGTCCCCAGTCCGAAGGGCTGATTCGGTGGGACGCAACCCGACCCCGAATGAAGAGAGGCACTTGGACCTGGGGAATGTTACGTCCCCAGTCCGAAGGGCTGACTCGGTGAGACGTACCCCGACCCCGAGTCGAATAACTAAGTGGCCTCGGCGGAACGAAATCCAGCCCCGAGCCGAATAACCAAGTGGCCTCGGCGGAACGAAATCCAGACCCGAGCCGAATAACCAAATGGCACACATAGGCCTCGGCGGAATAAATCCAGCCCCGAGCCTACACTACGAAACCTCGGCGGAACGAATCCAGCCCCGAGTCGATTTATCCTTGGGATTTATTCAGAAGGGAGGTGACTCAACCTTTTGAAGCCCTACCAAATCTGGCACGGGCGTCCCCTTGCCAGACCGGCGAAAAACAAAAGAAAAACTTTGGAAAATAAAATCAAAAGGTGGGGGTGACTTAGCACTTGTCCCAAAGCAAAACTTTTCACAAGTGTAAACAACAGCACGGATGCCTCAAAACAGCGTCCTGCCCGAGGCCTCCAAAACACAATTTTGAACCTTTCAATTCAGTGTCCCGGCGAACCAGGATTTGGATCAGAGAGCGTTTAAAATGGTAAGGGCACATCCTCTATACGTCGGGTCACTGTGGAGCCTGTGTATTGTGCGAGGGCTCCTCCTTACCACGCTGGAGCAGGCACACGCTACAGGGGCACAACGCCTCCCCGTGCTGCGCCTCTCTTGGATCCAAATAATGAATGGATCAAAGACTGTCTGAGATACTAAGGGTACATTCCTCCTTAGGTCCGTCATCACTGGAGCTAGCAATCGTCACGGGGGTATCATCTCTCCCCGTGCTATGCTTTCTCACTGATCCATTACATCGGGTAAGTGAGGATCAGAGAGTGTTTCGAAACATTAAGGGCATATTCCTCCTTATGTTCGGTAACACTGGAGCAAGCAATCGCAACGGGGGTATCATCCCTCCCCGTGCTATGCTTCTCACGGATCCTATGCATCGAGTATGTCCCTGAATATTCTGAGGACCCCGAGCTAAAGAGACATTTGGTTCTGGGGGAATGTTCCGTCCCCAGGCCGATAAGCACGACTCGGTGGGACGTAACCCGACCCCTGAGTCGAATAGTATAGCAGCCTCGGCGGAACGAGATCCAGCCCCGAGCCGATGAAGAGGCCTCGGCGGAACGAAATCCAGCCCCGAGCCGATTAATCGAGTGGCCTCGGCGGAACGAACTCCAGCCCCGAGCCGATTGTTGAAGGGGCCTCGGCGGAATGAACTCCATCCCGTAGGGACCCTTCCTCATCGGTTCATCGTCATCACTCACATCGGCGACCCTTTTTCCATCTGCTATCTCTCCTCTTCTTTGATTAGCTCTGGTTTCAGGCTTCTCGCGGTTCCCCCCTTCCATTCTCTCCAGTCGGTCCATCATGGTTTTTAGGAGGGCCTGACTATCCTTTCTGTCATTCCTTATGCTTTCTTCTATCTTCTTCATCCAATCTGTGGCCGGATTCCCCGACGATTGGTGATTTCCGCCTTATGCCATCGTCTTACTACGCGAACCGCTTTTTGTTGAGTTCCCCACAGACGGCGCCAACTATTGACGGCTGATTTTGGTCTCAGGGCAATATGGGAATATTACTCCCGAGACAATCCTCCCTCAATAGTGAATTTGTTTGGTTATGGGGGACCAAAAGAAAACTTAGCAAAAGACAGATAAATATGCCAATCGACAAAGAGATTTAACGTGGTTCGGTGGATCTTGGTCCGACCTACGTCCACGGGCACAAAAAGGATGATATTTGTATTACTCAAACACGCTTCTCAGCTCTGCTTCTTGTTTTTTACAAGTCTGATGGTAATGATTCTGATGATGATTCTTAATGCTCTCCCATTGTCCCTCCCTTTATGCACACTCTACCCTTCTATTTATAATGGTGAAGAAATCATATTCCTATTTGTACAAGAATTTCCTAGTTGAAACAATTTCCTTTTCCCATAAGGATTCCTAGTCAAAACTATTCCCTTTTCCCATAAAGATTCCTAATTAAAACTACCTTCACTTCTTTTATCCTATTTAGACACTGACTCATCAGTTTTCCCCATGAAAGTAAGATAACTTATCTTCTGGAGCATATCCCGCCATATTCCCAGTCTTCATGAGGTCGGTCACGATGGTCTTTTGAACTGAGAATGATGTTGTCGATTTGATAATGCCCGGTCATCCGATCTTTAAGTGGTCGGGTTACCGATCTTAAGTGCTCGGCCCTTAACTCATGTGGTCGGGTCGGTATTTAATGATCTTGACTGAGAAGGGAATTACATTTTTACCCATGTCGTACTCCTTAAATATCATAGTGCTTAAAAAATACCATCAACATCTATCCCCTAGTTCTCGATAACAACGAGTTTGCGAGTTGATGCCGGGAACTATAAAAAAAGATGGTGTGCCGATAAATCCGTCGGTGGTCACTCCATGAACCGCAGAGAAAAATACCTTGGCTGCAAATCTGGTCCTTCCTGCCACCTTCATGTGCTCAGTCAACGAGGATCCCGATATCTACCTGTGGAAAAAATACTCTGCCTTTATGCTGATGACGATCGACTCGGTGGGATGTAACCCGACCCCGAGCTGAGAAGAACATTTGGCTCTAGGGAATGTCACCTCCTCAGACCAATAGAGGGCCGACCATGGGGGAGATGCTCCGATCCCATGTCGATGATAAGTCTCTCGGTGGGACGTATCCCGACCCCGAGCTGAAGAAAGACTTGGCTCTGGGGGGATATTACATCCCCAGTCCAAAGAAACTGACTCGGTGGGACGTAACCCGACCCCGAGCTAAAAGAAAGACTTGGTTTGGGGAAATTTTACATCCCCAGTCCAAAGAAGCCAACTCGGTGGGACGTAACCCGACCCAGAGCTAAAAGCAAGACTTGGCACTAGGGGAATGTTACATCCCCAGTCCAAAGAAGCCGACTCGGTGGGACGTAACCCGACCCCGAACTAAAAGAAGACTTGGCTCTGGGGGAATGTTACATCCCCAGTCCAAGAAGCCGACTCGGTGGGACGTAACCCGACCCCGAGCTGAAGAAAGACTTGGCTCTGGGGGAATGTTACATCCCCAGTCCAAAAAAGCCGACTCGGTGGGACGTAACCCGACCCCGAGCTGAGAAAGACTTGGCTCTAGGGGAATATTACATCCCCAGTCCAAAGAAGCTGATTCGACGGGACGTAACCCGACCCCGAGCTAAAAGAAAGACTTGGCTCTGGGGGAATGTTACATCCCCAGTCCAAAGAAGCCGACTCGGTGGGACGTAACCCGACCCCGAGTTGAAAAAAAGACTTGGCTCTGGGGGAATGTTACATCCCCAGTCCAAAAAAGCCGACTCAGTGTGACGTAACCCGACCCCGAGCTGAAAGAAAGACTTGGTTCTGGGGAATGTTACATCCCTAGTCTAAAGAAGCCGACTCGGTGGGACGTAACCCAACCCCGAGCTGAATAAACCATAAGGCCTCGACGAAATGAAATCCAGCCCCGAGCCGAATAACCAAGCGGCCTCGGCGGAATGAAATCCAGCCCCGAGCCGAATAAACAAGTGGCCTCAGCGGAACGAAATCCAGCCCCGAGCCGAATAAACAAGTGGCCTCGGAGGAATGAAATCCAGCCCCGAGCCGAATAAACAAGTGACCTCGGCGGAACGAAATCCAGCCCCGAGTCGAATAAACAAGTGGCCTTGGCGGAACGAAATCCAGCCCCGAGCCGAAACAAACATCGATCTCGGCGGTACAAGAGCAGACCCGAGCCGGAAAGAAACATCGGTCTCGGCGGTACAAGAACAGACCCGAGCAGGAAAAAAACATCGGTCTCGGCGGTACAAGAGCAGACCCGAGCCGGAAAAAAAACATCGGTCTCGGCGGTACAAGAGCACACCCGAGCCGGAAAGAAACATCGATCTCGACGGTATAAGAGCAGACCCGAGTCGGAAAAAAACATCGGTCTCGGCGGTACAAGAGCAGACCCGAGCCGGAAATAGACATCGGTCTCGGCAGTACAAGAGCATACCCGAGCCGGAAAGAAACATCGATCTCGGTGGTACAAGAGCAGACCCGAGCCAGAAAGAAACATCGGTCTCGGCGGTACAAGAGCAGACCCGAGCCGGAAATAAACATCGGTCTCGGCGGTACAAGAGCAGACCCGAGCCTGAAAAAGACATCGGTCTCGGCGGTACAAGAGCATACCCGAGCCGGAAAGAAACATCGGTCTCGGCGGTACAAGAGCTGACCCGAGCCGTAAAACAAATATCAAACCATTGTGTGAGCCATAAGAAAAAAGCATAATCAAATGTCAACCTAAGACAGAAAATGTCTTACTCACCTTTTGGGATCCGTTGCCTTTCTTGCAACTCTACAAGTGTCACTACAAGCAAGGCTCTTCTTAATACATCCTCTCTGCATCTCAGCATTCCACGCATCCGACCGGATGACTTCCGCCATCAACTTGGTCGACCTCAAAAACCGAATGGTCTATGTACACACTGAGATAGCCTTCTTTCACCAAGTCTTCCATCTGCTCCCGCATGTCTCTGCACCCATTCGTGGCATGTCCCCTTACGTTATGGTAGATACAGTATGCCCTACTATTTCCCTCCTCAATCGGGAACCTTTTCAAATTAGGCTCGGCCAACAGACATTTATCCTGGATTTCCCGAACTATCTGGGCCATAGGTTTGTTCAGGGGGGTGTATACTGTTCTCCCCGCGATACGGTTGACTTGGACAGATGACTTTATCTTTTGAACATGACTACTCGGAGGTGTCGGTCTGAGTTTCTTCTGCTCCGGATTGGTCTCCTCAAATTTCTAATCGAATCCCACTGATTGTCTGACCTGAGTATCTTAGCCTTTCGGGTGTCTACTCCCGGGCAATCTTTTTCTCCTCCTCTATTAAGATAAACTTCCTGGCCAACTCCAGGGCAGTGGCATAATCCGATACGTCTTGAATCCTCAGGTGAGTCCACAACTTCCCGACCTTCAAACCTCCCTTGAGACTTTCTAGCGCTTCCGATGACTCGTACGCTCCGACTTCGAGCACCAAATTGTGGTATCTTTCAATAAAATTCCTCAGGGGCTCATCATCCCCATGCTTCATCAGTCTCAATTCTCCCACCATTTTCTTGGGGACGCGGGCCCCTTTGAAGTGTCGAACAAATGACCTTCTGAGTTGAGCAAAGCTACTGATGCTTCCCGGGGCAAGACTTCTGAACCATAGAATGGCAGACCCGCCCAAGGTTAGGGGGAATACTTTGCAAATGGAATCCCCTACTACCCCTTGGACCTCCATTAATAGGACGAAACTTTCAATATGGGACTTTGGATCTGAATGGCCTTTGTAGGGCGTCATGGATGGCATGTTGAAATGTCTTGGGAATTTTGCCGACCTTATTTCTTCTATGAAGGGAGATTCAACCTCACCGTCCCGAGCATCTGATGTATCAATTTTGGGGTTTACTCCCCACTTGGCCATTTCTTTTCTTAACCAAGACTTTATACTGCCATCTGTGTCACTATGCCGCCTCCCGCGGCCTCCTTCGCGTCTGTCACCACGGGTGCAGCGTTCCTCATCTCTTGAGACTTCCTGTCCAGTTTCACCATGCTTCATATTTCCCCTTCTGGTGTCGCGGGGGCTATCATAGGAAGAATATGGTGATTGTCTCCCCTCTTCTTCTTCCCACGTATCCTCCGTTTGTAAATCTTTTTCTACCACTACGGACCTCATCCCGTAGGGACCCTTCCTCATCGGTTCATCGTCATCACTCACATCGGCGACCCTTTTTCCATCTGCTATCTCTCCTCTTCTTTGATTAGCTCTGGTTTCAGGCTTCTCGCGGTTCCCCCCTTCCATTTTCTCCAGTCGGTGCATCATGGTTTTTAGGAGGGTCTGACTATCCTCTTTGTCCTTCCTTATGCTTTCTTCTATCTTCTTCATCCAATCTGTAGCCGGATTCCCCGAAGATTGGTGATTTCCACCTTCTGCCATCGTCTTACTACGCGAGCCGCTTTTTGTTGAGTTCCCCACAGACGGCGCCAACTGTTGACGGCTGATTTTGGTCTCAGGGCAATAAGGGAATATTACTCCCGAGACAATCCTCCCTCAATATTGAATTTGTTTGGTTATGGGGGACCAAAAGCAAACTTAGCAAAAGACAGATAAATATGCCAATCGACAAAGAGATTTAACGTGGTTCGGCGGATCTTGGTCCGACCTACGTCCACGGGCACAAAAAGAATGATACTTTTATTACTCAAACGCGCTTCTCAGCTTGGCTTCTTGTTTTTTACAAGTCTGATGGTAATGAATTTGATATTGATTCTCTCCTTATTCTCCTCCCCTTAAGCATACTCTACCCTCCTATTTATAATAGTGCAGAAATCAGATTCCTTCTTTTACAAGGGTTTCCTAGTTGAAACAATTTCTCTTTCCCATAAGGATTCCTAGTCAAAAACTACATTTACTTCCTTTATCATACTAGGACATTGACTTACTAGTTTATCCCATGAAAGTAGGATAACTTATTATCTTATCTTGTATGGATAGAATACCTTATATTCCCGAACATGTCTTGCCCTATGCTCGGTGTTCACGAGGTCGGTCTTCATGTGGTCGGTCATAATAGTCTTTTGTACTGAGAATGCTGCTGTCGACCTGATAATTGCCCGGTCATCTTGAACTCAAGTGCTCGGTCACTAACCGTAAAGTCCCGGCCCCTTACTGTTGACACTTTAGTGGTCGGGTCGGCATTAATAATCTTGACTGAGAAGTGAATTACCTTTTTTACTCCTGTCGTGCTGCTTAAATAATATAGTGCCTGAAAACACCATCAACATACGTGATAAAACTCGGGTGTGTTCCTTTCTGTCTTTCTTTTGCTTGAGAGATCTAAATTGGTTTATTTAGTTGAAATTTTTTTTATTGTTTGTCGATCATTTTGTTCAATTTTATTATATAGACACCATTGGAAAATTTGGAACCAGTTCTAAGAGAAGATATTCAGAAGGTATAAGGATTTAGTGCTGCATTCATTTTCATTTTCAAAATAGACTAAGTTAATGTTGCTCTCTGATCTTTGCTATTTTTCCTTAACCACGGATATGGGATTCTGTTCATAAGCCGAAAGCCCACTTGGAAACTCCTCTAAGTGAATTTTTCAATGTAAGATGCCATGCTTCTATAAATATTTAGGCATGTCTTCATTCTTTCAAGGGACTAATTATGTGTTTATAGTGATACTGCTATTCTTGTCATATATGGACAGGTTGAAATTGTTGCTCTCTCTAGTTATGAAGAAAAAGGAAGAGTTATTCAAAGAGCAGGTACCAGAAGCATCCGTAGCATCTCCTAATGGGTATTTGAACTCTTTATGAATTGAAATTATTATGTTGTGTTGCTGAGATGTACAAAGCAGCTCACTTGTGTGACTTAATTTCTTGATATTTGTTCTCAAAAAAACAAATAGGGTGAGGCAATCCTCAACAATGGATAATTATTAATCATTTTGTTAGTATTTTATTTAAGAATTTTTTTTTTCTTGATATTTGTTCTAAACAAAACAAATAGGAAGAGTTATCATGATTTATCATGTGCAATTTCACATTGCTTATTGTTATATTTTGTCTTGTAAATGAAAGATACGGCTAAATTATCCTTTTGGCTTAATGAACCTTTTAACACATGTGTATGTTCACTTTAACTTGTCATAAATGAAGGTTGCTGATTTAAGGCAAAGATTCTATCATTCTATTGCACCTGGAGGGCTTGCTGGGGATCGACGTGGTGTAGTTCCAGCTTCAGGCTTCTCTTTTAGTGCACATGAAATCTGGAAAGTCATCAAGGAGAACAAGGACCTTGACCTTCTTGCCCACAAGGTTACTTTGTGAATATCTTTCTTATGATGGATTTTATTAACTATTTATTGTGCTGATGTTGGAGCTAATCATTATTCATTTATTTCTAGGTACGTTGTGAAGAAATTGCAAATGAAAAGTAATCCAGTTTTGCTGCAAATGAGGTACCGATTTTCATTTTTTTTCTCTTTGAAATATTTTTAAGTTGATGTTCTACTTCTACCTATTGGCACCAGCTGAATTGCTTTGAAATCTTCAACATCGCAAGTTTTTTTTTTTTACTGGTAGTTTGAATTTTACCTTCAATAATGTCAACACGATCTGCAAGTGATGTCGGGTTGATGTTCAAACTTGCGATGTTGAAGATAATTTGTTTTTCTGTTCAACTTAGAATCAGACAGTATGTGTATGTTTTGTAAAAACTTTTAGGCTTTATATATGTCTCGCCTTTATTTAGTTCTTGATAAGTTTTAAGGTTACTGCCACTTGACTTGGATTTTATTGCTCTCTAAGTGGGAAAAAAACAATGATGATGACGATGATGATGAGCATGGTTTCATTCTACAGTGTTCCATTATTTCAGTTCTTTCACCCTGAAATCTTTTTTCCTGATTGCTCAACTACATTTGTTTCATCTTGGAAGGATTTGGTACGGGGAGCGGCAGCTACTCACAAGTATCCGCACGTTCTGCATTGACATGAATCAGCTCCAATTTCCAAAGCACCAAGGTACAAACAAGGATAAGGTTTATTCAGATCCAAGTTTATGATGGGCATTTCTATTAAGTCAAATTTACAATAATTTCCTGCCTGGATAAGGTTTATTACTTGGGCAAATTCATATATGGTTCTTTACATAGTTGAAGTAGTTGATGACATTATCGTGCACTGTAAGTAGATTACTCATTTTAAATCCCTAGTTAGAATCCCTCGTATTTAGAGGAAAAAATCTTTGGCATTCTGAAGCATCACTGTTGATGGAGAATTAATACTCCCATGAACTCTGAGATGAATTTAGTAGATCTATCAGAAGGGGATTTACAACCTCTGGGACAGAATTATCTCCTTGCGTTTAACGGCCTTGTTTCCAAAATTTATGCGAGTCAATTGCTAATCCAGTGATTTGTTTCTTGATTGCAGGAAATGCAGCAGGCCATGCACTTCAGCTGCGTGTCCCCTCACCTCTTGTCGAAAATTATATTATGTGCCGGGTGTATATGCCTTCTCTCTCACAGTAGGCGGCCCGTTCGCATGTATTTTTCGTTTAACGTTTAAACAATTTATAAATAATCACCATTATTTATAAAAGTCGCCCTAGTGTTCTACGAGTATATTTCATTAGTGAGACTCTCTAGATTCAGGTATATCCGTCACAAAATCCAATTTCGTGTCCATAATTTACCCACTCGTAAATTATGACGACCACAGATAAACTAGCTGAATCATACAGGTCGAGGCCATTGCATACGTATAATCCTTTTGTCACAGGTATCCGGATAATCCAGAGAGATATAGATGTAAACGTCAAATCTCTATAGGTATTATCCCGTCGACGTTTCTATTAGCAATCTATAAATAACATTCAGAACTCACTTCCGAAGTATACTAGGCCATAGATTTAACTGATTGCTAATCACATATGGACTACCATGCTCTGTACACAGAACTGACGGATCCTATCTTGACACACATAGGATATCATGAGGATCGGTCCACACCCAACGAATAGGTGGAGGTCTGATCTAAATAGATCGGTGACGTGACTGCCATCTAATTGTGGAGGATGTCTCATACATCCACATTGGTATCTCAAGTCGAAGGACCACTATGCTACTCAACCAGAGGAGAAGATTCTTATTGACGTTGTTGTGTACCATCCAATAAGAATCAGTGAGTGAGTCGTTCAGTGTTTATCTATTATAAACACCTACACGTCTATACGAGTCTCCCTATACTCATGGTTCATTGGGATAACCCATCAGACCAAGTCTCGATATACGACATGTACTGGTCTCAACGGATTTGACTAAATGACCCGTGTTAGTGAATCTTGACTAGGAACTATATTTGATAATATACATTTAGCAGTGACACTTCCCAATGTCAATTACAAACTACCTTTGTAACTGTGTACAACATTATATATTATCGGGTCTTTGTCTAATATATACATATCACTAAACAACATTTAGTTTCAATCTAATCGTAATCAGATCGAATACGTATATAAAAACAAGAGATGCAACCATAAATAAGTAATATTATAGAAAATGGGATGTTCGTATTCATGAATCAGACATAAATACGTTCTGGATTGGCGCTCTGAGCACCAACCCCAACAATTTCTCCCACTTGCTCTAGTGCCAACCCACGATATCATATACACATCTCAATGTGTATCGTATGCACATAGCCCTCAAAAGCTCACCCAGTACTCAAGAGGTAGGCAACAAAAAGCAGGTCCGCTAACATATTGAGTTTGTCAAACAAACTCCATCGTTCCCATAGCCATCATCATTCATATTTTGTAGAATCTAAATTATACATTAATATGAATCTGACACTACATCAGTATTGTGCTACAGCTACTGAGTTGTCCAAGTATTCAGGGATCAAATCCAAAATACTATGCGGACAACCGCAAGCACAACACCAATATAAAACTTCTAATTTATAAGGTCACTATGCAACTTCATAAGTCAATACTTCATAAGTTGCATCTAATTCCACTAAATAGTAGAATCCTTCGTGACACTTCACTGCATCTTTTGTGACTCTTTATGACGTAGACTGTCTAACGTCACAAATTAGTCTCAAAACTAATATGACTCTAATGGTTGCAGACTGTATTCTCAATGAATTAGAAACTCGTTCTTAATATCTCAAAGATCACAAAGAACGTGTTTCAAGATCCATCATATGGTCTATATGATATCAAAATAACTCGTAACAATTACGATTAAATCGATATCTTTAATCGCATATAATAAAGCATTCATTATGTCATCAACAAATGATACATAAGATTGATTAGACATTCTAATCAATATCTCTTTCGAAAAAGGAATCATCATTTACAAAAGATGAATATTATATATAAGACACACAATAACTGTCCAACAGTTATACTAACTGTCATACAGATAGCCTAGTTATGTCCTTTATTAGATCATATCTAATGTACGAATAATAGGAGTATCTCACAAGTCTCTTAGTTTTATATCTTATATAAAACTTTATATCAATATAACAGAGACTACTCCCACTGCTTTCACAGAGTAAAAAAGACTTAGGTAAATCTTTTACCTTACAAACATCTCATTATTACTATAATAATGATAATGTGTTAGGATATATAACACTAGAAAGTAATTTGTACGCTCCCACTAACCCTTCAATCACATATGTATTCTCTATACTTTGACAAGATCAGACAATCTGAATGATATCAAAAATAGAGAACACGAATTTCTGGAGGACTTATCCGAGTCTACAATAGGCTCTATAAGCTAGCACACTAAACTGCGATCTCAACAGAACACAAACTCTAGGGCCATTCCAGAATGAACTCTTCAAACAAAGAAATCACAATTGATCTCTTATCTGAATAAGTCATTCAAAAAACACCACTTTGCATTCTTTTGCCAAAATGTACAGTTTAATATCAACATTAACCAACAGATCTTAAATTGTTCAATCAGTGCGAGTAGAGACAAGTTTCCTCATAATCTACAATAGATTGCTGAGTATAATTTTTCTCACTGTCATAATGTAAAAGTCAAACCTTTAATAAGCTCACAGTGCTTTCGCTGCGCAAACAATTAGCAAATATCATGAACTAATTCATAATGAAAGCGTAATTAAGTTCAAAACTTTATCGTAGTAGGCTATGAACAATCTTAGATCTATGGTTCAATGGTGAACTTCCAGAATCGATATCAAATATCGCTTCCATTATAAGTTATAGGATAATTTTCTTCGGTAAGAAAACAACAGAATCATTAAGTATCAAATACTCGTAATGATTCTGATATCCTATTAAACTTATATAGAAGATGTATAAGGGTTGTTTCATCTTATTAATTACGTAGTTCCATTTATAATTTATCATTCTCACATTTGACTTCAATAAGTCAAGTCTTTTCTACAATAATTAACATTTGATGTTACACACCAAGTAAAAAATAATTTTATTACTTAGGATCGTAGGAAAGATATTCTATCAAATAGAATACAATATTCTATTAAACAGAATAAACGATAAATTTTACTTATACCTCCGAGGTGTAAGTAATTTCCATTATATAAAAGAAAGATTCAAATCTCAAACTTTTCAAGATTCAGATTTTCTACCTATACATATCATATATGTAACTGTAGAAATTAATGGAACCTAAATTAAAAGATGAACTAGTGTTACTGGAGCATATCCCCAAGAGTATTGAAACTAATTCGGTAACATTCAATATCAAACGAATCAAATCATATAAGATTCGACTGCTGCCACTACTCAATTCCATCAAGATGGAATCGTGGAAGAAGAATAATATTGAATAAGAATCATATTCACTGAATAACTTAGAACTAATTGCTTTAAATTCATATGTTTGATCGTATCAAAGATCTTTGAACAGTTCAAAGACATGTAATGAATTTTAAGGATAGAGTTCTCATAAACTTCAGATTGAATATATTTGAACAAGTAAAAAATGTTCAACCTACGTTTCATCAGAACAGATTGAAAGTTCTTGATCATTTCAAGACGTTCAATATGTGTTCTTTCAGAAACACGTAACTAAGTTATGACAATTCATAAACTAAGTTACGAAGTAAAGAAAACTACCTTAAGCAATTACAATTCATTAAAACTACATACATCTAATGTATCAGTTAATGAATCTGGTGGTCCAATGACAAATCATTGGTTAAACGAGATTTTAATCACCTTCCTGAATACAATATTCATTAAATGGATAAGGATGTGTGGTGTGATCTCGTATCAAACCATCATTTACCATACGGAATAAGCATCCAATGCTTAAGTGATATAAAATCTCATAAAGCACCGTTCTAAATTATTTAATTTACCGAATAATTTTTCTTAATGTTTATCTCCATGTCAATGACACTACTAGTTATATTTAAAATATATAACAATTGTTTATAAAGAACAAGTAACTGTCAAATAGTCGCAAGTTTCGATATCAAATATCAAAACAATCGTTAACTAATATTTTAAATAATTAGACGGGAGATCTGGTATCCGATACCTATAGTTGTAGTATTGTGAAAATCGATATTTTCTATACACAAATATATGCATCTCTTTTATTTAGCTTTACTATTTGCATTCAACTATTTACAACAATTGCAAATAACTTATTAGCAAATTGTGTCAGACACATTGCCTCTAAAGGTCATTAAAGCTAAGAAACTTCATTACTAGATAAACAAATACCTAATGGGGCTTTCTTAATGCCAGTCAAGAATCTCGAGACATGAACTAATTCAAGTCAATTCTTACTGCATAAGAAAATATTCTCTCTAAAGTATTATATCCTAAAAAGGGATATCTATCTAGATTATCTATCATGACTTAGAAACTAAGTCATTAACCTTCTTGATTTTTCAAGAAAATCGGAACAACAGTTCCTGATGGTTTAGACCAATCTAATAATATCCTAGTCTAATAGTATCTAGACCTATTCTAGAAAACTGCAACCAAGAGTCAAGTCAGATAAGATATCAAAATATGTGTGCAGTAAATAAAAGTTCAATTCTATATAAACAATAGAATAAGGAAACAAACAAGCGGCAATTTCCATAATAATACACACTGCCTAAGTTATGGAATATTTTAAACTTAGCAGTGCCTCCCACTATTTTACGTAATACCGTAATCCCCAACGAAAAATGAGAATTCAATAATTAAATCGAATTCCATAATGGGAAGTGGACCCCATGAATATATTTCGACTCACAGCAGAGGCACGGTCTCGCCTACGTATATTCACAGGTAGACAACTCATTTGTCAATCACTCAATAGTGACTCCGAGGTTCCGGTCCTGGTCGTTTCTCATTGTCGCTGCTAAGGCAAGCCCACAAGGAGACGTACCAAGGTTAAACTCATCAATGATAAACTCAAGTTACTTACGTAACCCTGACAGCTACGTTCAGGATTCCGCTTTCGCTTGAATTTATCTAGTATCTTATATACATCCGGCATAAATAAATCTCTATCGGCTACACCCTCACAGTAGAGGCACGGTCTCGGATGTAGTCACACAGAAAAATATTTATAAACCGTATTGACAAGACGGAACAAGAAACAAGTATTCCAAATACCAGTTACTTTAAAACCTTATTAAGCGGGGATATTCCATAAAGTGTCACACTTTAAATTTAATCAAATTAAATGAAACCATGCATTTATCAAGTAAAGATAAGAACAAACATTAGATTTTAAAGGGCTAATCATATCGGGGTGTCCAGAATCAGACTCGCTCTGATACCATTTTGTTGGGGTTTTAAGGGGGGAATATCGGTAACGCAGCGGAATAGTGGAAAATCAAAATTTTCCGATTTCAAAATTTTTCTGGATCAATTAAATAAACTTATTTTTTTAATTATCCAATTATCAAATTCTGAAAAATTACACAAGAGATCAAATTTCTTGGTAATTATCGAATTTCCCCAAAACTTTGTAAATTGATTATTTTGCCCAAAAATTATCAAATATAATTTTGGATGATTCTAAATCATTTCTAAAATGTTTTTCAACACATCTAATGCATCAAAATCATATTTCACACAAATCCCCAATTTTAGTCTAATGCCGTGACCCACCCAAAATTTTCAATTAATTGCAATTTGGTCCCTTTAGTTCAAAACATGCCAAGATCAAATCCAATCAACCTAAAATTTTGCATGCATCATATTCATACCATAATACATCACATATATGAAAATCCTCAAATTTGGAGTGGGTTATGAACCCTAATTTTTCAATTTCATCAAATTGTCCAATTTCACCAAATTTACAAAATCCAACACTTTAATCCATTCAATACTTCACCAATCTAGCCTCACCACTTTGAAACAACTCTAGAACAATTCTAGGCCACCAAGGAGTGGCTTACCAACTCTAGAATGGCAACTTGATTTTCTAAAAATCAAAAGTGAAGCTTTGAAACCATTTCAAGCTTACTTACATGCATCAATCTTTCATTCAAGTTCAAAACAACTAAAACACAAACTATAAGTAGAGAGACAACATCAAAGCAACACAAGATGAAGCTAAGTATGTTAGAAATATTTTTCATGTTGGAAGATTGAAAGAAAACTTACAAAACCTTAAGATTCCAAGCTTTTCCTTCTTTTCTTCAAACTTTTCTCTCAACTACTTTTGTGTTTCTTTTTGTATCTAATGAACTTCTTTTTAAAACCCTAAAAAATGAAACAAAACAATATATACTTGTTCCAAATAGCCCTTGGCCGAAATTGGTGGTGTATATACAAAATATCATGATATTTATTATTTCATTTAATTTTGCTTTATCAACTTGCAAAAGTCATCATCAAACCATTTAATGATTTTCTTAAAGTCAAATAAAGCAACTAAAAAAAAATATATAACAATTATATTTATTTGAGGGTGTTGGCCGAAAATAACAAAAATAAAAGGGAATTGATATTTTCAATTTTTAACATTTAAAACAAATGTCTTAAGAAGTCAAACTCAATTTGACAACCATTTCCTTTTAATGTAAAGTCAAACATTTACACTAAAAATCATTTCCTAACTTTATCATTTGGTAAGATATTAATATTTTAATTATATTAATCATTTAACAATTAAATAATTAAATAATTAATTAAATACAAATATCTCAAATATATGTATTATATTTACTTTAAATATCTCAAATACATATAATAATGATATATGTCAAATACCTTTATTTGATAATTTATTAATGTGTATTTAATAATATCATATATTAAATAACAATACACATTAATTAGGAAATGACGGTTCGGCCCGTTCGCATGTATTTTTCGTTTAACGTTTAAACGATTTATAAATAATCACCATTATTTATAAAAGTCGCCCTAGTGCTCTACGAGTATATTTCATTAGTGAGACTCTCTAGATTCAGGTATATCCGTCACAAAATCCAATTTCGTGTCCATAATTTACCCACCCGTAAATTATGACGACCATGGATAAACTAGCTGAATCATACAGGTCGAGGTCATTGCATACGTATAATCCCCCCGTCACAGGTATCCGGATAATCCCAGAGATATAGATGTAAACGTCAAATCTCTATAGGTATTATCCCGTCGACGTTTCTATTAGCAATCTATAAATAACATTCGGAACTCACTTCCGAAGTATATTATGGCCATAGATTTAACTGATTGCTAATCACATATGGACTACCTATGCTCTGTACACAGAACTGACGGATCATATCTTGACACACACAGGATATCCTGAGGATCGGTCCACATCCTACGAACAGACGGAGGTCTGATCTAAATAGATCGGTGACGTGACTGCCATCTAAGTGTGGAGGATGTCTCATACATCCACAGTGGTATCTCAAGTTGAAGGACCATTATGCTACTCAACCCGAGAAGATTCTTATTGACGTTGGTGTACCATCCATTAAGAATCATCGGTGAGTCGTTCAGTGTTTATCTATTATAAACACCTACATGTCTATACGAGTCTCCCTAGACTCTTGGTTCATTGGGATAAATCATCAGACCAAGTCTCGATATACGACATGTACTGGTCTCAACGGATTTGACTAAATGACCCGTGTTAGTGAATCTTGACTAGGAACTATATTTGATAATATACATTTAGTAGTGACACTTCCCAATGTCAATTACAAACTACCTTTGTAATTGTGTACAGCATTATATATTATCGGGCCTTTGTCTAATATATACATATCACTAAAAAATATTTAGTTTCAATCTAATCGTAATCAGATCGAATACGTATATAAAAACAAGAGGTGCAACCATAAAGAAGTAATATTATGGAAAAAAAAAGGATGTTTGTATTCATGAATCAGACATAAATACGGTCCGGATTGGCGCTCTGAGCACCAACCCCAACATAAGTTGTTGTAATCAGTGAAGCAATAACATTTTGTTCGATGTACATGCAGAATATTGAAACTCATTTTAATCGTCGGCCACGAAACTATGATGGAGATGCAAGTAATAAGCAATATATCACAGTGTTCAATAGTTATGTTGAAGTCAAAAAATTCAGTTGCCCAAAATGCTACCATATCAAAGGATTTCAAGTATGTTTTTAAGTCTAGTGTTTTAAATCTGACCTAATAGATAATTCTTCTCTGGAGTCGGTGTCCACCAGGGTCGCGACTGCCAATCTTCATTAAAGGTCAAAGATTTCAGTCATGTTTCAATTTTATTCAATGCCAAGTACCCAGACCTTATCCATGTTATCATTTATGCAGTTCATACTATGTATTCATGATTCATGCATATAATAGGTTATATCCAAGCCACCACATGTGAGTTATTGTGATGGAAACCTGAAACTTTATGTGTTTTTACAGATGGCACCGGGCAATCGCAGACGGGCTAATGTGAATCCATCTACATCAGCAAGGACAACTGGCCCTGCTGGAGTCTCTTCTAGCACAGGTGAGTCTAGTACAGCGAAGGGTTGAGGACGCACCTGTGGCCTGGGGTTGGCTAAGCACGTTAAGGCTCACGGCCGTATCCGGATTGAGATATCAGATGATGGACAAAGTCAAGTTGGACAATATAATTCAGCGTTTACTACAGCCATAGGAGCTACAGCTCGGTTTGAAGCTCCCCAAAACTACGTTTCTTGGAGAAAGATACCATGGGAGACGAAAATCAACCAGCTATTCTCTTCGCTACTTGTGAGTTTCCGTACGGTATTAAGTTTTCGATATTGTTTGTTAGTTAAAATTTTTATTTTATACTTATTTTTACTCGGTTGCTATTCCTGTAGGAGTGGTTCGAATTCGATCTGACCAAAGTGAATGTCCAACAGTATATTGACTACCACATGGGGAAAAGTTATAAGGATTATAGGACAAAAGTCCTGAAACCAATATTCGACGAACATGGACCTTCAGATGCTCCACAACATAAGCCTGATTTTATATAGGAGCAAGACTGGACATTCTTATGTGAGCTTTGGTCTAGCAAGAAACACGAGGTAAATTTTAAAATAAACGGAAATTTAAATTGTCTTTATTTTCGGTACTTACATTGTTGTTGAATGCAGGATAAATGTCACGCAAATGCGGAAAATCGAAGTCACTTGTGTTTTAACCCACGTGGAGGTTCGAAGCCATTTATCCAACATCATGCCGAACATTCTGAGGTAAATATATTCTAACGTAAAAGTTAACAGTTCATTATTTTTACTAATGTGGAATATTACTGAATTTATTTTCTGTTTTTAACAAAGTAGCACAGGTGAGGTGCAATCATTTCCAAATTTTTTCCAAGTGACGCATTACAATGAGAAAAACAAATGGATAAATGAATAAACCGAACGCTGCTATGTAAGTTTTAGTTTTTAAAATAAAATAATTATTATTATATATGTTAATTTTTTTTTTCAAATTATAACATTAACTTATTTTTTTAAATCGAACGAAATGATGGAACTCCAACATCAAACTCAGGAGACAGGGTCTGACCCGATACCAGATGAGCAGTTGTCGCAATTGGTTTTCAAGAATCAGATAGCTTACAACGTTGGCCTTGGCACTCGTAAGAAGCCGACGTCATCTGCACGCAATACTGTTAATTCGGACAATGCCTCCTCTCTTCGAGACCAGTTAGTCACCACCCAAGACCAGTTAGCCACCACCCAAGGCCGGCTAACCACCACCGAAGTGTTGGGGTTGGTGCTCAGAGCGCCAATCCGGACCGTATTTATGTATGATTCATGAATACGAACATCCCCTTATTCCATAATATTACTTATTTATGGTTGCACCTCTTGTTCTTATATACGTATTCGATCTGATTACGATTAGATTGAAACTAAATGTGGTTTAGTGATATGTATATATTAGACAAACGCCCGATAATATATAATGCAGTACACAGTTACAAAGTTAGTTTGTAATTGACATTGGGAAGTGTCACTGCTATATGAATATTATCAAACATAGTTCCTGGTCAAGATTTGCTAACACGGGTCGGTTAGTCAATCCGTTGAGACCAGTATATGTCGTATATCGAGACTTGGTCCGATGGTTTATCCCAATGAACCATGAGTCTAGGGAGACTCGTATAGACGTGTAGGTGTTTATAGTGGATAAACACTGAACGGCTCACCGAAGATTCTTAATAAATGGTACACCAACGTCAATAAGAATCTTCTCGGGTTGAGTAGCATAGTGGTCCTTCGACTTGAGACACCACTGTGGATGTATGAGACATCCTCCACACTTAGATGGCAGTCACGTCACCGATCTATTTAGATCAGACCTCCGCCTGTTCGTTGGGTGTGGATCGATCCTCAGGATATCCTGTGGTGTCAAGATAGGATCCGTCAGTTCTGTGTACAGAGCATAGGTAGTCCATATATATTTAGCAATCTGTTAAATCTGTGGCCACAGTATACATCGGAAGTAAGTTCCGAGTGTTATTTAGAGATTGCTAATAGATACGTCGACGAGATAATACCTATAGAGATTTGATGTTTACATCTATATCTCTGGGATTATCTGGATACCTGTGACGGAGGGATTATACGTATGTAATGACCTCGACCTGTATGATTCAGCTAGTTTATCAGTGATCGTCATAATCTACGGGTGGATAGATTATGGACATGAAATTGGATTTCGTGACGGATATACCTGAATCTAGAGAGTCTCAATAATGAAACATACTCGTAGAGCACTAGAGCAACATTTATGAATAATGATGATTATTTATAAATCGTTTAATCGTTAAACGAAAAATACATGCGAACGGGCCGAACCGTCATTTCCTAATTAATGTGTATTTGTATTTAATATATGATATTATTAAATACACATTAATAAATAGTCAAATAAAGGTATTTGACATATATCATTAATATATGTATTTGAGATATTTAAAGTAAATATAATACATATATTTGATATATTTGTATTTAATTAATTATTTAATTATTTAATTGTTAAATGATTAATATAATTAAAATATAAATATATCACCAAATGATAAAGTTAGGAAATGATTATAAGTTGCAATTGTTGACTTATACATTAAAGGAAAAGGTTGTCAAATTGATTTTGACTTCTTAAGATATTTGTTCAAAATTGTTTGAAAATGAAAATATTTTTTTCTTTTATTTTTCATTAAATTCGGCCAATACACTTAAATATAAGAGTTATATTATTCTTAGTTGCATTTGTTGACTTAATTAAATATCTAATAAAGTGTTATTAAGATATTTATGCAAGTTGACTAAATGTAAAGTTAAATGAAATTGAAATGAAATTTGGTATATATGTATACACAATTTCGGCCAAGGGCATTTTTTGTCCTAAGTATAATTGTTTTCATTTCACTTTCATTTGATAACCTAATACACTTTAAAGAAAACTCCATTAATGGAAGCAAAGGAAGCTTGTGAGAAAGAAAGAAGAAATCAAAGAAAGTTTGGATTTTAGTAAGTTTTTCCAACTTGCTATTAGAAAGGAAAATGTTCCTTAGGATCTAGGCTTTAACATATGATGTTCTTAGGTTATTTCTTTCTTTATTCCTTGTGTTTTTGTTGATGGAAGTTTTGATGGAAGTGTTGAGCATGTATGATGAAGGAAGGTTGTGACTATTGTAGTTATAAGCTTTCTTTTAAGGTTTTGGAAACCAAGTTGCTAATCTAGAGTTGTTGACCCACTCTTAGATGACCTAGATTTGATCTTGAGTTGTTTCATTGTGTTGAGACTTTGATTGGATGGAAGAAACATGATTGAAGTAATTGATTTAACCAATTTGGTCTAATTTGTCCAATTTGAAGAAATTGAAAAATTAGGGTTCATGACCAATTCCAAATTTGGGGGTTTTCATATATGTTGTGTATTTGGATGTGTATATGATGCATATAAAGTTTCATGTTCATTGGATTACATCTTGATGTGTTTTGATGCATGAAATGACAAAGTGCACAAAATGGCACCTTGGAGGTGCATTCGGCCAAGGATTAGAAATTTGGGATTTTTGGTGCTTTTGGTGTTTTGATGTTTTGAACATGCTAAGTTCATCTTAGAAATGATTTAAAATCATTCAAAATTGATTAGATCAATTTCGGACTAAAATGGACAAAATACCAATATAAGGGTAATTTGGTAAATTCACTTAAATATGATTTATTTGAATTTTATTTCATAATTTGATTATTGGATAATTAAATAAATATGTTTATTTAATTAATCCGAGAAAATGTTTTGAAATCGGAAGATTCGATCTTCCGCCGCTTCCGCTGCGTTACCGGATATTCCCCCTAAAACCCCAACACGAAGACCAGCTAGTCACCACCCGAGACGAGCTGAAGAAGACTAAGGAGGAGCTACAACAGGTCAAGGTGGACCACGAGAAGAAGATGGAGCAGTTCGAACAGCAAATGTTGGCTTTCCGACAGATGTTGGAGGCCTCACTCAGTCAGGGTGCATCGGGCTAGAGCGTCCCCCATCACAGTAGCAATAAATTTTATATCCATTTGTATAAACATTTTGAACAAATAGTTTTAATATAATATGTATTTTTTCTAAAAAAAAAATTCAATATAATAATAAAATAATTATTATAACATTTCGTAATTCTGTTATTAATCAGGAATTTTTTTCAATTAAATTAAATATTAAATTAATTATTTTAGACCAAAAAGCAGTAAATTAATAATTTTTTTAAAAAACACATTTGTTAACTATTTTCATCGAACTAGTCGACGCTAAATGTGTTTTTTGCGTCGAATATAGTAAAAAAATCGCCGCTGTAAGTATATAAATATTATTTTTTAATATACTTTAGCGTCGAAACTAAACGAGGCTAAAAGTCTAACTTTTAGCGTTGAATTATTTCGTCGCAATATCTGACCTATAGCGTCAGAAAATTTTATTTAGCGTCGAAATACATTGGACGCAAAATGATAGTTTTTAGCGTCGAATATATTTGTTTCGACGCTAAATATTATTATCGTCGATTTTTCGGCGTCCAATTTTTACGTCTAATTAATTCGACGCTAATTTACATTTGCGTCGAAATTGTGGATTTTTACGTCGATTAGTTTCGACGCTAAAGGGCATAATTTGTGTAGTGAACCTTATTGATAGCGAAGTAATAAAAAACTCAGAAGAATAAGATAAAACAATTAACGACAAATAGAAAGTCACAAAATTAACCAAAGATGGTGGCCAATCCTAAATTTTATGGCCCGAATCTTGTTGCTGCTGGAGCTCCAAGTTGATGTCGTGTCGCTAGCTCTATGTATTTGACTCTAAAATATTATTTTATATCCTGATTTCATCTCATTTTATTCGAAGTTTCTAATTTATCTTTATTCGTTTTAAAACTGCAAAACAGATATGAAAAGAAATAAAATTATACAAATACCTCTTAATGATTAAGAATTCAATAAATAAATAGGTGGTAAATAAGTATATATTTAAATCACTAATCAAGGCTAATCAAGAGTGAGGTGGTGACGAAATTAAAATAGTGTTTGGCATTTGAAACCGTTGACAATAAATCTAAAGGTTCCTTGAAGAATTGCAATTATTGAAAAATGTGATTAGATAATACCGTGAGTGATTAAGGTCAACGAGCCTTGTCTACCGGCCGTGTCCCTTAACACAAGGTCAACTCTTAAGAGTTGGCATAAAGTCAATGCAAAATTTATTGGATACATAGATATTAAATGAGCTCAATACCTAAACTATCGGGCTGACCAATTGACTTCATATATATATATATATATATATATATATATATATATATATATATATATATATATATTGTAATCGATTTGCTCTCAACAATTACAGAAATCTCAATTCGAAAATCGTTGAAAGTCATCATCCATTTGCAAAAGACATATGCATGAGCTGTTCTGATGTGAATCAACATGGAAATGGAACCCCAAGAATTTCTTTCACAATTTTATTGGGACAATATCTTCTAAGAGTTCACAAATTCTTAAGGATCTCATCTTAAAAATTCTTGATGATGCATTGAAAGAATTTTGAACAGGTTTTATATTCTGGCACAAAGATCATCAATCATTTAATAAGAATTGTTCACAATGAAACAAAGAAATAATTCTCTTTTTCTTATGGATAGCTCAAGTTGGTTTTTGTTTTTTAGGGCGCAATATAATCTGCTTTTTTTTATTACTCAAAAGAATATTTAAATAATAAATATATGTGGATCCTAATTTTAATATAATTAAAATACTAACACTAATCATAATCCAATTAAAAGACCCTTAACTTACGCCAATCCTAATCTAAAACTAACCCCCTAAGTGGAACCCAATTCACGTCACAATTGTTGTTACAATTCACAATTGTGAATTGGAACCCAATTGCGAGGCTCACGTTGAATAAAATTAAAATATAAAAAAAATAATAACATATCTAATGTCATATTCGGCTAACAACACACAAATTCTCTCGGTCTTGGAGGCCTCTTCTTATAATTCTTGGATCCCTTCATGTTATTATCATGCTTGATATATTTGGATTCACTTTTACTCACACTTGGCTTAATATCTTTGGGCTTGAATTTCTTATTGGACATCTTCTTAAGAACTCGAGGTGGATTGGATACTTGGATCATGTCACGTTCACACAATATTTAAAAACGTTGGAAATCCCACCGCCAAACCACCAAATTCAGGCTTAAACGGAGCAAATAAAACCTCCGGCTACCCCAGGATCTTATAATAAATGCACCACGTGAACTTGAACCTAGGGCCTGACAATCAAATCCTAGGCCCATTGCCACCAAACCACACCTCTTGGGGACACCGTTCACACAAATGATTAGTTGATATTCTAAAATTTGAAGAAATTTCAAATTTTAAGAATGCAATATGATTTTTAATTTTTATTATTATTTATTGATGGAGATCCCATTTTAGAAACTTGTATAGAGTCCCTAAAATTCAGGAAAACCTAAGGCCGCGCCTCTGGCTTAGAACTTAGTTTTTTCTATATCATATCTTTCGCAATTACTATACATATACATATGAACTAATGAGACAATGATTCAAGATATAATATAATATATGAAATCTATTATTTTTCTACTAATAAATAGTGTAACTACCGTTTTCTATGAAAACTTTGAAGTCATTCCCTTTTCCACATGAAGATTCAAATGTGTACTTTTATAAGGTGGAAAAATAAATAATTTTCCAAAAATAAATAATTTTCCCTAAATTAAATGGATAATTTGTACTCATTCTCATTTTATAAGGTGGAAAAATAAATAATTTTCAAACTGTAGGTGGAAAAGAGAACGAATTCAAAGTTTTCATGATAAATAATACTTAAGCTATTTAGCAGGTGGTGTACCGGCCAAATTTGGGTCAGGGACCCAAATGTCATTATGTATCAGGCCCACGTATCAGACTCGCGCCAAAACATGACCCATGGCCTTTATCTGGCCTAGAATGGCGTTTTGAGCTGCCACCGAGGCCCAATCTACACGAATCTAGTCACTAAAAGACGAGTCTATACAAGACTCATATTTAGGACCCACGAGCCCGTATAACTTCATACTACTTGAAAGGCCTCTAAGAACCACAGACTATGTTATGCGGTGTCTCAGTAGACATTACTAGCATTAATCATTTTCCAACAAGGAAACTAAATACTTGGACTAATCCAAGTCTAATTGGAATTACACCTAATCCCAAGACATCTAGGTACTCCTAATTCAATCACAACTCCACAACCCTCTCCTAAAATGATTGGAATTCAACTATTCCAATGATTCTTAAGCCAACTAGGAGGCTACTTCACAACCTATAAAAGGAGAGGTGGTCTAAGGGATTAAGGCACTGAAGATTCAGCACTCAGAACTCAAGTTCTGACTTAACAACTCGAGATTCGGCTCTCGCACTCTCGAGTTCTCCCTAAACACAAGACTACCGCCCTTATGCCAATCAAACTACGAAGACCAAGGTAACCCTTAGCCTTTCTATTCTCTCTTTCTGTTCATCATCATCACTAACTTGAACATCGGAGTGCCTATGGTGCCCACCACACCGGTGGGTAGCTGCTCTACGTTCCGTTTACCTTTATTTTACAGGATCGTAGTGTTGGACAATTGTGACCCATAGCATCACTATTTATACATAACATGGTATTGTTGTACAAATTAACTATGTGACAAATGAAATTACTCTTTTATCATTTGTAATTGGATTACCGAGATATATAAATGATAAAAGTCCATATGATTAGTACCATATTAATTAGATATGAGACAATATTAATCCACTAAGGTTTAATCATTAAATATCCCTAGTCGTAATATTATCGAGACATGACATCGATAATGCGGAATATGCTAGTATTACACTTGTGCGTGTTATGGAAGCGTAACGGCATAGTTCTCAAATATTTGGGTATTGGATACTCATGCAAGTGTAATAGGAGGTTCTGTTTACCGATGGTACGGAAACAGCTTCGCTCTGGATAGACCCCTCAGAATCCAATTGGTAGTATGACTATGTGTCTATGGGAATCCGAATCAGGGTATGTGTATTTGGTTTTAACCTGAGACTTGCATCGCTAATACTTGCGACAATTAGTATACTTTGGTTTTGGTCGTTCGGGGCTTTAACAGGTTCTGTGTACGCCTCTTCTAGGTATACTGAGAATCATAGTGTATTGGATGTGATGTCAAGATGGAAGTATCACTTCAGTCATATGAAGATGATGATCACGCAGGATATGAAACTGGTACTCTTGTATGCTGCAGCTATCGGGATAATATGAAAAGGTCAGGATTATCCGATTATAGAGACTAGTTACCAGGTCGTACGGGGCAGACACAATTCCAGCCCCAGGCCTAGCATGTGATATCAATACTGGATCGTTATACGCAATACTACGTATACTACGCCTGAAAAAATAGGAGGTTCTGTTTACCGATGGTACGGAAACAGCTTCGCTCTGGATAGACCCCTCAGAATCCAATTGGTAGTATGACTATGTGTCTATGGGAATCCGAATCAGGGTAGGTGTATTTGGTCTTAACCTGAGACTTGCATCGCTAATACTTGCGACAATCAGTATACTTTGGTTTTGGTCGTTCGGGGCTTTAACAGGTTCTGTGTACGCATCTTTTGGGTATACTGAGAATCGTAGTGTATTGGATGTGATGTCAAGATGGAAGTATCACTTCAGTCATATGGAGATGATGATCACGCAGGATACGGAACTGGTACTCTTGTATGCTGCAGCTATTGGGATAATATGACAAGGTCATGATTATCCGATTATAGAGACTAGTTACCAGAGATCTGATATATGCTTCGTACGGGGCAGACACAATTCCAGCCCCAGGCCTAGCATATGATATCGATATTGGATCGTTATACGCAATACTACGTATACTACGCCTGACAAAGATTATATATTCCTTTAAAGAATATTTCTTGAGAATTGGGTAGGCACGGTGCTTTGCTAGAAGCCAACCATTTCTTGTAAATCGGTAAGAATGTGGTACCGGGTACGCACGTATTCAGATAGTCCGATGACCGTATTTACTGCCAACATATCCAGGGATCTCTTGGGTCGCTTCTCGAAGATTCACCGATGAGATTTGACTCGAACAAAATTAATCTGGGATTAATTATGAGAAAGAAAATTAATCTGGGATTAATAACGGTAATAATTAATCTGGGAATTAATTATCAAAAGAAAGAATTAATCTAGGATTAATTGCATCGATAATTTATCTGGGATTAAATTCATCGAGAGGAGAGAACGCGGTTAATTTGGAATTAATCGATAAAATAAATTTAATAGTTAAACTGGATTTTTCTATTTAATTTATTTAATTGGGCTAAAATAATATATTAGATATATTAATTGAAATTAGATTTCAACGCGGAATTAAAATTGGATTTTAATTCAAGCGAACGAATTATTTTAGAATTAATTCGTAAGCGACTTCCGAAATAATTTTATGAGGCATTATTATTCAATTAAATTGGATTTAATTACGTCGCGACGGAAAATTCATTTAGTCGGATTAAACGAAACCGAGCCCAAAGTGTGTTGTGTGAACCAACTTGAATTTTGAATTCAAAGTGGTGGGACCCACTAACTTTCATCAACTTGTCACAAGAATGATGGAAGTGGTTGGATGCATTAAATGTAATCTTTCACACATTTAAAGTGTGTTGGGCAAGTTTTGTAACACTTGCTTTTTGGTTTTTGAAACAAGTCAACACACAACTTTTAACAAGTTTTGGAAACTAAAATTGCACTATTCCTCTTCCTCTCTCCTTGTAAAACTGTGAGCCTCTCTCCATGGAAGACATTTTTGTTCTTCAAAATTTGTTCTTGCTAGCACATAAGAAGTCAAAAGAAGGTGATAGGGAAACTCACCCAAGAGTATGGAACTCGATTTCAAGCTCCGAAGCTTCCAACACATCCAACAAAGAAGAAATTTTTGAAATCTTAAATCTGATCAATGTGAGTATTCCGCAACTCCCTTTGATTAATTCACACACAAATCACTCTTAGACGATCTTGGCATGTTCTAGGAACACTTACAATGGTATCAGAGCGATCTAAGCTTGATTTGAAAATCTAGGGTTTATGGACTTTAATTTGGGATTTTTTGGCTTAGAGCTTGATTTGCCTAAATTGATGATTTGGTTATGTTTGTATGATGTTGAATTGGATATGTGCATTGTTGGATTTGTGAAATATTGATTAGATCAAAAATCCCAAAATCCTAAGCATGGCCGAAAATTACCCTTAGGTTGCTCATGGTGAATTTTTGAAATTTGACATATTGGATATGTTGATGGCATGATAGAAATATTGAATGTTGATTTAAATTGGATTGAAATCAAAATTGGATATAAAAATGCCATGAATGCTGTGAGTTATGATGCATGTTATAAGATTGATTTTGCTTCAATTTGTGTTGGACATGAATTGGAAATGTAGAGCATGATTAATTGAATTAATTAGTATTTTGGAAGCATTAGATTAATTAATTAATTAATTATGATAATTACACTTGAATTGAATTAATTTGGAATTTGGAATAATGAATTAATTTAATTGTTGTATTTGGGCTTAATGGGCTTGGTTGGGCCAAGTTTGGTTTAGGATAATTGGTTGGATCCAATTGGGCCTAAAACCATATTCATAAAGTCCAAATATGATAATTGGGCCTTTAAAATTGTAATTGGGCCTAGATTGATTTTTGGCATAGGGTGATTCCTAATTGGGCCTTGGCATCTTGGGTTTGACCCATAATTGCCAAAGCCCATGCCTAAAGAATTAATTGAAAGCCCATTGGACTTTAATTGAATATTATTGGATACTAATTGGGCCTTTGAGACCCAATTGGATTGGATTTGGAATCCAAGTCCTTAAAGACACTATTAAAAGTGTAATTATTTAATTTAGAATTGAATATGAATTAGTATTGAATATAATTTAAATTGGATTTAAAATTGTAGTTCGATATAATTCAAGAGTACGTACTTTGAGTATTTATTCTTAAACGATTTGGACTCGCGCAAATCAAATCGTTGTTTGAACATGGTCACTAATCAAAGATTAATTAATTTGATTAGATTGATTGATAACATGCTTTGTGTGAATACTTGGATGTATGAATGAATAATGTATATCGAATGGATATTAGAAGGGTGAGGGCAATTTTGGAAATTATTGTAATAAATTTAGAATTTATTAAATTGGACCTGCGTGTCCAGCCTATTACCTCTTTTCTCATTGTATTTCTCTTCTCACCTATTCCCCTCAATGTAAATGAGGTTTCTTTAGAAGTATTATGTAATTGGGTAGAAGTATGAATAGTGCTAGCGGGAGAGAGGAAATGGAGAGATTTGTTCTAGGAACAAAGTTTGTTATATATCCATCTGAATATCATGATTATTTTATCGCGCCTTATTATGCTTTTAGAATGCATGCTTAAGGGTGTATGATGAGACCTAATAAAAGATAATAAATTGGTTGTCAAATCGTGACAAAACCCCTCATTTTATATTAAGCATTTTTCATTCCATTGAGTGATTCTCTCAAGATCCAAGATTGGCATTGGTTTGTTGGCCAAAGTCAAGACCTTTGTCCATCGCGGATGTGTTTGAATCACGAAAGCTTTGTTCCATATCGTACGTCTTGGTCAAGTTGTGATTTGTTGGCCAAAGTCAAGGTCACTTCTTGTTCATCGACCTCGATTACGAAGCTTTCCCACTGTCAATGGGTCACGGTTAACTGGTTTCATTAAGCTTGTTGAGCCAAAGCCAAGGCTTAGTTGATTCAGAGGAAAAAGGTTAGGAAATATATTGGATATATTGGCATATATTATATATATGTTTCGGACTTGGATGTCCAACTACTGGATCTAGGAATTGGATGAGATCCAATTGATCCTAGAGATCTACCTAGTTAAGTTTCATACAATTTGTTGGCCAAAGTCAAGGTTGTGTGTTATTTAACGGGATCATAGCCCACTAGGAAACTAGATTTCGCGAGTACTCCACAGAGGGTTAGAGGCTCACCGAAAAATAGTGGGAGGCAACTATTAAATTTGTAATTTTGTTTAGATACTTGCCAATACGCGCTCATTTCATTTTTAGTCATTAATTATTATTAAATATATTAGTTGGACTAATATTCAATTGTTGTTTTAATTAAACAGTTGGACTGTATTCAAACTACTTCATTTATATTTGATTATATAATTAGATTATAGTAATCAATATATTTGAATTTAACCAATCAAATAGTAGTTGATTATATAGTTAGACTATAGAAATCATTATATTCGATTGTACCCGAAATCGTTGATTGGATAGTTGGACTATTGGAATCAAGATAACTGAAAGATTAGCGTTTAAAACATAATCTTGGGTGAAAATATCTTTAAGCGGCTTCAATTTTCAAATTGGGAATAGAACTTCAGGATAGTCATGGGAGCCGAGAATTTACTTTATTTGATAGAGTGACATCTCGGGCCTGAGCCCGGAGTTGAGCAAATAGTAGAGTATGAGCTTTGGAAGACTCACTGTGATGATAACTTTAGTGCTCAATCTGTTATGCTTACCGCAAAGACTCTTTAATTTCTTCGTCAGAACTAAGGATTAGATCCTTAAATCATGATGTTGAAATTGAAGGATCTTCATAGATCTATTCTTAGATCTTAGAAGTACTAATTACAATAGAAAACTCTTGGAGAGTTAATTGCTATGCTCAATAAGACAGAGCCAAAGCTTGCAAAAGGGCAAGAAGCGCAAAGCGCATCTTATTTCAACATCCTAGAAGTCCAAGGTTTGGCCGAAGGCTTCTAGGGATGTGAAAAAAGGTAAAGGCAAAATCATCACAGTCTTCTGGGAAGACAAAAGACATATACCAAGATGTATGCCTAAACTGTTGCAAACGGGGTCACTGGAAGCGTGACAACCGTATGGACAAGGCAGACATGAAGGAAATGAAGACGGGCAAGGCTCCGGCTTCAGGTATGTTTGTTATAAATATGTCCACTGCTGGTTTTAAAATTAGATTTTAGATACTGGATGTGGTACATAAATATATGTACTGATGTGCGGGATCTGCTGATTAGCAGGATATTGACTTCATGTGAGATTGACCTGCGAATCAGAAACGGGATGAGAGTCGCCGTTTTGGCTGTGGAAACCTAAATTTTGGAACTGTCCTTGGTGCATGTACTTGAATTAGGAAATTATTATAATGTATCTAGTTTGACTAGGAACATTATCTCTGTATCTAGTTTAACCCGTTGCGGGTATACCTTTATATTCTAGAACACTAAGTGTTTTGTTTATAAAAATGATATTGAGATAAACACATTAGATGTGAATAACAGTATTTATTTTTAGAATATAAATGAATCTCAAACATATAATATGACAAACAAAAAGCTTAAACTGAATAAATCTGTTGAGACTTAAAAATGGCATTGTTGTCTGGGACACATTAACAAGACTCGTATATCCACACTTTCGAAGAGTGGATACTAGGACAGATTTGATTCTAATTCAAATGATGTCTACGAATCTAGTTTATTAGGTAAAGTGCCTAAAACACCTTTTACTTGGTAAAAGTACAAGTGCCACCGATCTGTTAGCCCTCGTTCATAGTGACGTAAGTGGGCCCATGTCTAGCTAGTCTAGAGGTGGATATGAATACTTCGTAACCTTTACGGATGTGGCATCGCGTTATGGTTATATGTTTCTTGTGAAACATAAATCGGAAACTATTGATAAATTCAAAGAGTTTCGACACAAAGTATAAATATAGACCGAAAGAGTATTAAAACATCACGATTGGACCGTGGTGGAAATACTTAAGCAATAAGTTTCTCAATTATTTGAAAGAGTATGGTATTCTTTCATAGTGGACTCCTCCCGGAACACCTCAATTTGACGGTGTGTCCGAACAGAGAAATCGAACTTTGTTGGACATAGTAAGGTTAATGATGAGTCGCTCTGAGCTACCAATTTCCTTCTGAGGATACACATTGAACAGTGCAATACTTATTTTGAATAAGGTTCTATGTAAATCTGTTAGACATACTTCATATTAGATATGAACAGGAAAGAAACCGGGTTTCTCATTCTTGAAGATTTGGGAATGCTGGGCATATGTTTGGATGGTACCAAACTAGAACCCAAATCGGATAAGTGCTATTTGTAGGTTGTCCTAGGGAAACCAAAGTATAGTACTTACACAACTCACAAGAGAACAATATAATTGTTGCTCTCCATGCGGTTTTCCTAAGAGGAATACCTAAATGCAGTGGTGAGTGAGAGGAAAGTAGAACTCGATGAAAATCGGAGTAATACTGTTCTAAGCACCGAGTCCTCACGGAACACCAACAGCTCATCATGGATAAAACTGTACCACAATCTTTGAATACACAAGAACCGCGTAGGTCGGAGAGAGTTAGAAAACAACCTGAGAGGTATGGGTTTCTGATCTCACCTCATATAATATCAATCTTATTGAGGAAGACGAACTGACTATGTATGAGGAAATGATACAAGGTATCGACTCCTTTTATGGCAAAATGTCATGAAGTCCGAAATGGATTCCATGTATACCAACCAAGTTAAGACACTGGTTGATGTACCAGAAGGCATTGTGCCTATTGGTACTAAATGTGTCTTCAAGGAAGACATACATGGATGACAACATATAAATGTACATAGCTAGGCTTGTACAAAAAGGGTATCGTCAACGACATAGTGTCGAATACGATGAAACCTTTTATCCGTTGCCATGATTAAATCCATTCAGATAATGCTTCCTAATGCTGCATGTTTCATTTATGAAATATGGCACATGGTACGTCAAAATCGCTTTCTTTAAACGGAAACCTTTAGGAGGATGTTTACAACATCCTGACGATTTTGTTGTGCCAAAACATGCAAACAACGTTTGCAAATTAAATCGATCCATTTATGGATTGAAGCAAGCATTGTGTTCTTAGAACCAATGTTTTAACGAGATCATAATGGTATATGATTTCATTCAAAATGAAAATGATTCTTGTGTATATAAGAAGGTTAGTGGGAGCGCACTGACAGTGATTGTCCTATATAATGATGATATATTATTTCTTGGAAATGACATTCCCATAATACAATCGGTGAAAGCTTGGCTTTCGTTAAAATTCTCCATGGAATACTTGAGAGATGCAACCTTATTCTAGGAATAAAGATCTACTGAGATAGATCTAAAAGTTGTTGGCACTATCCGAGAACTCGTACATTGAAAAATATACGTGACCTAGTGTCTCATATGCTTTGAGCATATGGAGTCACAATCAGGCAATCCAAGTGATGGTTACTGGATTGATGTTAAGAACATCCTTAAGTATCTTAGACGAACTAATGATGCTTTGGGAATATGGGGAAAGGAGAACTTGAGGTGACTAGGTTCACAGCTGCAAGTTTCCAAATCGATAAAAACGACTGTAAGTCACAATAATGGTACTATATAGTTTGAATAACAGAACAGTGAGCTGGAAATCTTCCAAGCAAGATACTGTTGCCGAATAAACAACAAAAATGGAATATTGCTGCAGCTGAGGCAGCAAAAGAAGCATTTTGGATCTATATAAACCTAATTAGATTAGGTGTAGTTCTGTTAGCAGCTAAGCTAGGCTACAGCACAGGCTAAAGAATTAATGGTCTCATCAACGATCCAAGTATATACTTCGACTAATTCATCTGATTCGTGAGATCATACATCGTGGCGATGTGATGATCTAATAAATCGCATCACATGATAAACTTACAAATCCGCTGACGAAAGTTGTTTCTCAGCAGAAGTTTGAGCGACCCGTACATAGTTCAGGTGTAGGACACTTGAGTGATTGGCTATAGGCCAAGTGGGAGATTGTTGGACAAATGTGACCCATAACATCACTATTTGTATAGAACATGGTGTTGTTGTACAAATTAACTATGTGACAAAGTAAATTACTCTTTTATCATTTGTAATTGGATTACCGAGATATATAAATGATAAAAGTCCATATGATTAGTACCAGATTAATAAGATATGAGACAATATTAATCCACTAAGGTTTAATCATTAAATATCCCTAGTCGTAGTATTATCGAGACAAGACATCGATAATGCGGAATAGGCTAGTTTTACACTTGTGCGTGTTATGGAAGCGTTACGGCATAGTTCTCATATATTTGGGTATTTGATACTCATGCAAGTGTAATAGGAGGTTCTGTTTACCGATGGTACGGAAACAGCTTCGCTCTGGATAGACCCCTCAGAATCCAATTGGTAGTATGACTATGTGTCTATGGGAATCCGAATCAGGGTATGTGTATTTGGTTTTAACCTGAGACTTGCATCGCTAATACTTGCGACAATCAGTATACTTTGGTTTTGGTCGTTCGGGGCTTTAACAGGTTCTGTGTACGCCTCTTCTGGGTATACTGAGAATCATAGTGTATTGGATGTGATGTCAAGATGGAAGTATCACTTCAGTCATATGAAGATGATGATCACGCAGGATATGAAACTGGTACTCTTGTATGCTGCAGCTATCGGGATAATATGACAAGGTCAGGATTATCCGATTATAGAGACTAGTTACCAGGTCGTACGGGGCAGACACAATTCCAGCCCCAGGCCTAGCATGTGATATCAATACTGGATCGTTATACGCAATACTACGTATACTACGCCTGAAAAAAATTATATATTCCTTTAAAGAATATTTCTGGAGAATTGGGTAGGCACGGTGCTTTGCTAGAAGCCAACCATGTCTAATAAATCGGTAAGAACGTGGTACCAGATACGCACGTATTCGGATAGTCCGATGACCGTATTTACTGCCAACATATCCAGGGATCTCTTGGGTCGCTTCCTGAAGATTCACCGATGAGATTTGACTCGAACAAAATTAATCTTGGATTAATTATGAGAGAGAAAATTAATATGGGATTAATTACGGTAATAATTAATATGGGAATTAATTATCAAAAGAAAGACTTAATTTGGGATTAATTGCGTCGAGAATTTATCTGGGATTAAATTCATCGAGAGGAGAGAACGCAGTTAATTTGGAATTAATCGGTAAAATAAATTTGATAGTTAAATTGGATTTTTCTATTTAATTTATTTAATTGTGCTAAAATAATATATTAAATATATTAATTGAAATTAGATTTCAACGCGGAATTAAAATTGGATTTTAATTCAAGCGAACGAATTATTTTAGAATTAATTCGTAAGCGACTTCCGTAATAATTTTGCGAGGCATTATTATTCAATTAAATTGGATTTAATTACGTCGCGACGGAAAATTCATTTAGTCGGATTTAACGAAACCGAGCCCAAAGTGTGTTGTGTGAACCAACTTGAATTTTGAATTCAAAGTGGTGGAACCACTAACTTACATCAACTTGTCACAAGAATGATCGAAGTGGTTGGATGCATTAAATGTAATCTTTTACACAACTAAAGTGTGTTGGGCAAGTTTTGTAACACTTGCTTTTTGGTTTTTGAAACAAGTCAACACACAACTTTTAACAAGTTTTGGAAACTAAAATTGCACTATTCCTCTTCCTCTCTCCTTGTAAAACCGTGAGCCTCTCTCCATGGAAGACATTTTTGTTCTTTAAAATTTGTTCTTGCTAGCACATACGGAGTCAAAAGAATGTGATAGGGAAACTCACCCGAGAGTATGGAACTCGATTTCAAGCTCCGAAGCTTCCAACACATCCAACAAAGAAGGAATTTTTGAAATCCTAAATCCGATCAATGTGAGTATTGCACAACTCCCTTTGATTAATTCACACACAAATCACTCTTAGACGATCAATGTGAGACGAATTAGAC